>PISX010030625.1:0-18518 GCA_004024625.1 Mellivora capensis | reverse complement strand
GAGAATCGATTCCATTTACTATAGCACCAAGAACCATAAGATACCTGGGAATAAACCTAACCAAAGAGGTAAAGGATCTGTACTCGAGGAACTACAGGACACTCATGAAAGAAATCGAAGAAGACATAAAAAGATGGAAGACCATTCCATGTTCTTGGATCGGAAGAATAAACATTGTTAAAATGTCTATACTACCTAGGGAAATAGCCTTTAAAAGCAGGATTTGGTAAGTTACTGGTCGAAATCCAATTCCAGCTCAGGGCCTTTTTTCCCAGAATCCACCAACCTTCCCCCATTCTTGAGTCTGGACTCATTCTCATGACTGGTTGAGAAAGGATGGAATAGTACCCAAAGCTATACTGTATATCCCAGCCCATCACAATATAATTACAGTGATTTCTGCAAAAATCAAAGAAGAAATATTTCTAAAAATATATTTAATTTTAAGTAACTCACAGATTTTTCCTGAGAAACTCATAGAATTAAAATCTCTGGCAAACCAAGTTTAGATGGATAAGTTGTTTGTTTGTCTTTTTAACTAAGATACTGAGTATTTTTTCAAAAACATTCTCTGTATAGATCCAGCCAAAACTATCTATACTTATAAGCCAAACTCCCTCAACTAGTATCTTTTCTACACATCTACCAATGTATGTCTGAGATAGGTAAGAGTAGAGAGAAAAAATCTGGACCTAAACCAAGCCAAAGGGAAAACAGGCACTAGATTTTGTGTCCTTTAATTTACAACCAAATTAAATAACCTTTGAGAAGACTCAGTTTACAGTTAATATTAGAGCAGAAGCTTTTCTTCTCCGTATCAAGGTTTCTTCCCCAAACCATGAAATCACACCAAATTGGCTTTAAAAGAGATTGGCCACAAAAAGACCTTAACTTCACTTACTTCCTTGCTGATACAGTTATATGGGGCTTGAGGGGGGGTTGTTTTTTGTTTTTGTTTTTGTTTTACTTCACAGTCAATCATTTCAAATCAAGTAAGCAAATTTAACACCTTATAAAGTTAAATGCATCGTTAAGAATAATAGTTCCCATGCACATTCTACCTAAACAAGTTGAGCCCTTTAGAATCCATTAAATCCCTTTAAAAGAATTATTATATCAGCTTTATAGGCTACACAGAGCCAATACCATTGTCTTCATTTTATGATGAAGAAACTGAGGCACATAGAGATTGATTTTCCCAAATCATACAAGTAATTAACAAAAGAATTAACAATAAAGCTTTCCTTCCACCTTCATTGTGCGTACTCAGAAGCAGTCACAATTTAAAAATATATTTTTAAATAAACTTTAATTTGAAAAAAAATGTTTTTGGTTAAAACACAGAAATCCATAGCATACGTCACTTACTTTCCTCTTAAATTTCAATTGGATAACCCCATGTGCTATTAATTACTGTCAGTAACTGCAATATAATCTTAAATTTATCTTCAATTAATTCAATGTAGGAAATCTTTGAACAGACACCTTTTTAATGACTTTAATTGATTCCGAAGCCAATTATGCCTTATTTTTAGTCTCCCACAGAGCCCTATTCTTAATAATCTTCTTTTTGTGCAACTTAACCATTTGCATGAATCTTTCCTGCCTTTTTCAAAACTCAACATGCATGCTCGGGGGAGTTTAGATACATAGCTACAGAAGACAACACAATGATGGAGGTACCATTTACATACAGAAATGGGAGAGTTGTGTATTTATCAGAAAATGTTTCTACAAGATGGCACTCAAGTGGCTTACTCTAACAAAATCACTATGACTTGATAATTTTCTAACAGATGGAAGTAAAATGTTTTGCAGAAGGATGATTTTTTTATTTCACAAAAAGATGTCTTATGGGCTAGCAGTGGTCCTGCAGAAATCAAATATCTATAAAATATTAGCCAGGCAAGGCAACCATATAAAAATCTTTAAATGTCTCTAAAATGGGAGCTTTCAAGACTAAAAGGAAAATGGGAAACAGGCAACAGATGTGATAAAGAGAGTTAATAGCTTCAATCTGTAAAAAGCACTTTTAAATGAATAAGAAAATAATTTTAAAAACAAAACAAAGAATATAAATGGAAAATTCTAGGAAAAATTATTAAATAGCACATATGTTCAACTCAATTAGTGTTCAAAGAATGTGGGCAAGACCATGGTGAAAGTATGATAAAGGTATGCTGCCAATGGCATTGTGAACTGAAAGGTCCTGCTGAAAAGGAATGTGAAAATACATAGTAAGGGGCACAAGAAAAACCCATTGCACCCTGACCTAACCATCCCCCTCCTGGGAGTGTATGTCAGATGGGACAGACACTGTCGAGTCACTGACCCATCCTCAGCCCCTTTGTCCTATGCCATCTTCTGGCCAGATGTGGCCATGTGTCATAGTAATTAATGGTCAAGGAGAGTAAGAGTAGGTCTGCTGGTGCACCTTTTGTTTTTCTTTCTTCCTGCTTTAGATGGGAAAGTGTCAGTTGCTGCTGTAGCAGCCATATTCTGAACATAAAAGACCAAAAATATTGTAGAGACATGGCCTTGAAATCAGTGAACCACCATATCAATGCCAACAACAACCATATAACCTCCAAACTTGCTATGTAAGAAAAACAAACCCTGGTTTATTTGAGCCACTTGATGATACACAAAGGAATGAATTCAAAAGGAGAAAATAATGATATGCTTATGACAATTACAAGATTTTTCTACGAGAGTAAGCAAGGAAGGCAACCTGGTAACTACTAATGTTTAAGAATAGTGATGCAAATGAATCAGATTGAAATGACCAACCTGAAGACTAGGAGATTGTGATATACTGCTTATATTAATGACCCCATTTTTTTTAACCTTTTCTTAGATTCCACTCTTTCCCATGAGACTTTGCAATTATTCTCAACAGATGCAAGGCAATTTTTCTGCCCCTTGATTCTGAGTTTAGCCATAGGACTCAGACAATGAGATGTGAGCAAGCATGGCCCAATATTCTTGTCCCTACACTAGCACCATGGCCATCTCTATGAGAATAATTCTTGGCTAGAGGCCAAGACATGTGGAGTGGAACCAAATATCCCCAGTGGTCTGAGATGAAGGTATCCTAAACTGACAGGCAGGCAACTCCCAGATACATGAGGGAGCCCAGCCAAGATCAGCAGAGCTGCCTAGATGTCCTAGATGTCCCACAGCGTCCACATGAGCATGCCCGGATGAGATCCACCCACCCAGACCAGCTGATCTCTACAGATTTGTGAAATAAATGTTTACTCTTGCTTGTCACAGAGGTTTTGTAGTTGTTACACAGTATTATGTGGCAAAAGATAACTGATCTAATGTAAAAAATCAAATTTTGTTAAATATTTATTCACCCATTTAATAACCACTTCACATCTACATTATACCAGGCATTATGTTCAGCAAAGAGAGGCAGAACACAGATCTGCATTACTCTGTAAGAACAAAGTTGTGGACAATAGGACCTATATAGGGAAAGACTCAGAAGAATGCTAATGCCATACGTGGTCTTTATTTGTGTGTGCATGTGAGTTTTTACTTTCTCTCTAATGGCCTTTCAAGCATGATTTTTGTAGTTTGCTGGCACGCAAAGGCTGGCGGAGTAAATGTGAATTGAAAGAGTAAAGAAGACAAGTGACCAGAATGAGGTAGAATTGGTTGAAGAGACATTAGATTAATGGGAAGAATACAGACACATATTTGTAAGCTCAGAAAATATGGGAGAGAAGAAAAAATGGATACAGTCAGTGACAAGAAACAGGAGGACACAGGATGCCCAGCACAGGTGGGGCTTAGCTGGGGCTCCAAGAGATGGCCTCTCTCTCTCAAATAGTGGGGACAGGCCAGGACAGATTTATGTCCTTTCAACAATAGTGGGTAGAAAGGCGATAAAACTGCAACCTCAAGATCTCTATTTTCTTAAGCCCTGATGGAGCAAAATTATGTACGAAGAGTAGAGACTGTCATGAAGAGGAAGCAAAGGGTTTGAAAAAAACAGTAAACGTCTGTGCAAGGGGGCTGAGTGTTGGTCATCCAAATGATTCCTTAATGATGTTCAGACTTACTGTTATCTGTCTCATAAGAGAAGTTAGGTCTCTGAGAAAAATTCTGAGAAGTATTTGGAAGTAACAGCAGAGAAAAATCCATACTAAAACAATGCCTTTTTTATTATCTTGATTGTTGGCACTTGTGAAAATTTCATTTCTAAAATTCCTTGTTAATTTATTTAGGGTTCAGCTTGGACTCAGCAAAACATAGAAATTTCAGTATAAAGAATTAAAATATAGAACAAAAAATGCCCAGATGAGAAAAAATTTCAAGTTATCTTCATGTACTCAATTTACAATTATAACTTTAATTAGAACATTTTAATTGCTCCATTTCTTGGTGTTTTTTGCTGCCTTAATAGTATCTTCCCTAAACTGTATTAAAAGATTTCATAGCTATAAATTTATCGGGATTTTTGAAATCAAGTAACAAAAAAAAATGTGAATCTAATCAGAAATATATATATGAGATAATGATGTTTTTGGTGAAAAACATGATTTAATTCCCCTTCCCCCAACTGCCACCACATTTCTTTCCTTTAAAGCATGTTGGAAGAAGCTGATTTAAATTATTTAAAAGCTAGCTTAACTCTGACAACCAGGGAATTGAAAGTTTTAAGCTTTGAGGAAAGGAACACAGTGAGATCCAAAGTTATTGACTTCACCAACTTGAGGAATAACCTGAGTAACCAACAAGATTACTTTTACATTCACAGGTGGCTGGATTCTCAGAGGAAAAAAAAAAAAAAAGGTACTTTATATGGACAGACTTTGCCCAAAGGTTCCTAATCTGGTTGGAGTCATAAACCCCGCAAAAACACATGTCTGCATATAGACACCGAAACTTTGTGTATCATTCCAGGGGGCTACAGATCCCACAAGGCCCATCCAGGGGTCTTTGCTGAACCTCTTCTAAATCCAGATTTTGAAGGTTCCATCAGACTGAGGAGTACTAACCAAACAAACGTTACTCTTGCCCTGTTCACCGCTGCAGCGGCCTTAGCTAGAGTGACGGTTCAGTGTTACCAAACTGGTGTTTCAGCCTGAGGCACCCACCTGTGATAGCAGATCAAAATGCGGAGTTTACAGAGAAAATTATGAAAACTGATCCCCTGACTCTTGGACCTCTCAGCCAGGCTAATTTTTTTTTTTTTTTTAAGGATTTTGTTAAAGGATTCCTTTGAACAAAACCAAAGTATGACCCCAAATACCCCTCTCTTAAGTGCTCCCTCACCTCAAGCCCAGTAAGGAGGGACTTCAGTGAGCTACTCAGAGGACCCAATCTATGTGATTTACATCCCTCCTCTTGGGAGGCAGAGTGGCCTGGGAGCAGAGTCCTAGCCTGAGAAATCCAGGGTGGCAGACAAGTGACTGACTCCTGCAGGGGGGAATTGCTGAGAAGAGCTGGAACTAGCCTGTCCTCCCCCAAATGATCAGAGGAAAGAACACACAAGCATTCCCATGCGCCTGCATTGACCAAACACAAGTAAGAGCCAGAGTGAGGTCAGCATCAGACCCATGCAGCCTGCAGGAAAAAACTCAAGCAAGAAAAAGCTGAGGTGGAGTTCAGTCATCCTAGAGCTCACAGGAAGCCTCAAACACCCACCCATACTGATTTGCATGCCCTCCTCCCCACAAGACAACAGCAGGTGAGAAATCCCCAGCAATGGGAATCACGGAGGGAGCTATAAAAGAACCCCGAAGAGAGAGACCAGTAAGTACCTGCCTGAGCCAGCTCACTCCAGCATATCTAGGGGAGGAGCTTTATTATAATCTGTACCTACCCACCTCTCCCTGTCCCCTCTCCTTTCTTCCCTGCTAGGGATAACAGGAAGCTGTGAGTTGAGAGAAAACCTGAGGAAGAAAGAAAAGGACCATGATTCTGTCTCCCATGCAGGGGATAAGCTGAGGGAAAGGAGATGTGTGACAAATCAATTATGAAATATGGGTTATTGCAGAGGACCAAAGATTCTAATTTCTGAACGCTTGTGACTTCACTCCATTGCGGTCATGTCTTTTACCTAGGAAGAGTTCACTGAACTTGCTCACGTTTTTAGTGGGAAAGCCTCTTCCACCAAACAAAACTTGAGGGAGATAGAGGGAGACCAAGACAAGACTGCATTTTGACTGTCTCTCCAATCATTTGTTCAATCTATGCATTCATTTAACCTAAAGCATGAAAATTTAACAGCGTTTAGGAGGTTGCAAACTCTTTGGTATGCCGGCCTGATAAGGCTAGGAGATAAGTTTGTTTCACCGCCAAAATGATTTTTTAAATTCAATGCGAATGCCTTTAGGCAAAATAGACACTGTCCAGTTCAGCCTCCATGTGCCTTATACCCCTCCCACCTACCCTTCAGAATCAGCTGTTTAATTCCTTGCCTAATAGGTGACGGCTTGTGACTTCAAGATAGGAATGACTCCGCCTTAGAATAATAGGGATGGATTTTATTTGGATTCAAGCAACTCTGAGTCAAAATTCCAGCTGCATCATATACTGGCTTAGTGACCATGGACAAGATATTTAATGTTTCTGAAAGTTCCTATCTATAAACTATATCAAACATCTGTCTCACCAGGTTACTTCGAAGTTAAATAAGGCACTGCTTGCAACATGAGGCATCTAGACAGTGATGGCCTAGTGAATATTAGCTTCCTTCTTTCTTCCCCTTTGTTTTTTATTGCTCAGTTCATTAGATGAGAAAATAGGGTTGTATAAATAACTGTTCATTACATATACTGCTAGCTTTTCTTTAAGCTGTTTTGAAGGCTTTAGCAAAATTACATTAAGGGAAAATTCTACCTAATTATAAATAATAACCAAAAATTGAGTTGGCCTCAATTAAAACAATTTCATCCAAGATTCTTCAAAACATTAAAGTTAAAATATGTGGCAACAGTGTAATTAAAAAGTCAAAAGTCTTGTAATTACCTTGTTTTTGCAGTGAGTAAAGGTAAATGCATGAAATTTTTTAATTCTCTCCAAAGGACTATGTTTACCTTTCCCTTGGCCTCATCAATTTTTATTTGTTTTTTACTGTTATTTTAAGGTCCTTTTCAATGACTGCTTCAATAACTGTAACTTCGGGGTGATTAAGCTTTGTCTTTGAGCGAGTAGTTTTAACTGCTGGCTTTTCCAAGGAATTATACATTCTGACTGGCTTTAATGACTCACCAACTGAAGATTTACAATGGCTTAGTAATAGATCGAATTCTAAATGAAGGTTGTATTTATGTTGCCAAGGCCAGAAATTAAGACATAGTCAAAGCAGCTCAAAAACAAGTATAATCTAAGCAGTTACCCAGCCCAAACACACATTCTGTATGGGAGACTCTCCATCACATCTCTGATCAACGATTGTCCCCCTTCTGCTTGGAAACCTCCAGTAAAACAACTCACCATGATCAAGGCATCTAGTTAAATTTTAAGACAGGTGTAGTTTTTAGACAGTGTCATTTTATACTGAACTGAAATCAACTGGCTCATTAACAGAGATCCCTCCAGTCCCTACATCAGACCCCTACCTCCCTTCAGACTCTGTCTGCTCTGAGTCCTCAACTGAATGTCATCTAAGATGAATGTTAAATCAGTTGGCAATTGTCTCTAATGGCATCAGAACTGATCCTTTCAGGGACACTTGAGTAGCTCAGTGGGTTAAGTGTCTGTCTTCAGCACAGGTCATGATCCCAGGGCCCTGAAATCAAGCCCCATGTCAGGCTCTCTGCTCAGCGGGGAGCCTGCTTCTCCCTCTCCCTCTACCTGTCATTCCCCTGCTTGTGCTCTCTGTCAAATAAATAAAATCTTTAAAAAAAAAAAAAAAACTGATTCCTTTTAAAGGGGTGTGTGCGTGCGTGTGTGTGTGTGTGTGTGTGTTTAACTTCTTTATGAATGAAATCTAAGATAAGCAAAATTTCTGGTCAGTGTTGTGTAGAGATGGTTTCTAGTAAAAATGGAATCCTCAACCTATGAGAGAAATCCCTTTTTCCATGTCATGTGAATGTTCTTTAAAAAAAAAAAAGATTTTATTTATTTATTTGACAGAGACAGAGATCACAAGTAGGCAGAGAGGCAGGCAGAGAGAAAAGGGGAAGCAGGCTCCCTGCTGAGCAGAGAGCCTGATATGGGGCTGGATCCCAGGACCCTGGGATCATGACCTGAGCCAAAGGCAGAGGCTTTAACCCACTAAGCCACCCAGATGCCCCATCCGACTGTTCTTCAAAGTGAAGAAAAAAAACTAGAAAAGAAGTTAGGGATCCCACATGACCTGCAGTGACTTTTGTGATGTTCACTTTCCATGTAACAGATACTGTGCTAAATGCCTTGTTCTTATTTAAACCTCCAGTGACTCACGGGTAGGTACTGTCATTGTTGCCTTTAATAGTGAGGAAACGGATGTTGAGAGAGAGCACTTGTCCAAATTCACACAACTAGGAGGCAAGATTTTTACACTATCAGTTGGCCCCTAGAGACCAACATATTCAGTTCTATACAATCAATGGTTTTGTCAGCATCTGGGTACCCAAGCAATTTAATATCAAGTTCCTAACCTATATCCTGTGTTTTCTTCTTCAGAGACTACCTGTGCAATCATTGATCTTCTTAACTTTTTTCATCCTGTTTTTCATAAGTTGTGCACATTTTAAGGTCTTGGTCAGGGACATGTGACATCCAGGAAAGTAACTCAAGATGGTTTCCAGCAATATACATTGGTGTCAATGTCAGATAAAACTGCAAAATTCATCCCTTCTTCTCTCCATCTAGATAACACTCTCCACTTTATTCTCAGAAGTTGGGATAGTTAAAGCACTGGTGGGTAGTCGGTTAGTTGATGAGCTCTTAAACTATTTAGGCTGCTAGTGGACTGATCTACTAGTGGAGATGATTTCTTTTATATTCCTGAAGCCCGGTGGCAACAGTTCTAACTAACCCTCAGTTAACAAATCAAACAAGCTTTTCTCAGATAACAAAATCTAGAGGAAGGAGACCTTTGCCCACCCCACCCCCATGTAATTTGGATCACCCTCCTCAACACCCACAAACAAACACACATTCACTTACATGTGTGAATAAACAAAAAACAAACATGCTAAATATGAAATAACACCCAACATTTAGGCTATACAATCTCACCCAGGCAATCTAAGAAGCAGAATGATCCCAGGATTATGTCATAAGAGTGAGCTAATTTAGTCTACTCTTATTTTCTCAGACCACTATCTGTTAGCTATGCCAATGAGAAGAGACACACTTCTACTGGATCTTGCTGAATCAACTACCCCTCCCATCTTCCTAATAGAAGCCCCAATAAGACCTAACCTCCAGTGACTCCATTAGGTTCCTACTCCAGGAGTGGCTCCTGAATAATCTTAACCAATCATTGCAATCCTATCCTTCTTTGCCAATGATTAATTCAGCAACCTAGGTTTAAGTCAATTAAAACATAGGTTCCCCGTGGAGACCATTTCTGGCCCAGGGATGAGCACATGACCTAAAGGGATACAGAAGCCTGAAGAGTGAACTTTATTCCACTCTTCTGTTGGTGAAGACATCAGTTCAGGAAACTTATTCACAAAAACTTGAAGAAAAACTGATAGTTTATTATTCTCCAATATGAAATTCAAGCCAGTAAGGTACCTCTCCACCAAAAAGCTGTCAAACATCCCAGCTCCTTTCTTCTACTCTACCACTCTGCATTTTTCCATAGAAGACCTCCATCTCAAGGACTAAGCCCACCAACAAGCCCTCATTCTGCTACATATATGATATTTATCATAGAAATTGACTTACATGATTATGGAGGCCACAGAGTCCCATGATCTGCGATCTGCAAGCTGAAGAACAATGGTTCAATTCAAAGGAATCCAGAGGCCTAAAAACCAGGGAGGTCAATGGTGTAAGTCCCAGTATGAGTCCAAAAGTCCAAAAATGGAGGAAGTGCAACTGTGAAAGTCCTAGTCTGAGTTTGTAGTCTCAAGAACCAGGAGCACCAATGTCTTAGGGTAGCCAAGCTCAGGCAAAGAGCAAATTTGCCCTTCCTCCTCCTCCTTTTTATTCTCTTTAGGACCTCAATAGATAGAATGATGTTCACCTGCATTGATGAGGATGATTTACTTTACCCAGTCTACAGAATCAATTCTAATCTCTTCCAGAAACATCCTCACAGACACACCCAGAAATAATGTTTTACCAGCTATCTGGGCATCTCCTGGCCTAGTCTAGTTGACACATAAAACTAATCACCACAGCATGAAACAAGGAAGAATAGACACTGGGTAACAACTAAAGTGTCTGATATTGGGGGCATCATTTTTTTATTGGGACAGGATCGAGGTAGCATGTATCCTTAGATATTACTGGCAACCTATAATCACAATGAGAGACACCAGCCTGATTATAGAGGTAATGTACAGCAGAACAAAGAACCAAGAAAACAACAGAAATACAGTGAGTATGCTGGTCTCTTCATGACTGGGACCCACACCACCTCTTGACCACCTGTTATGTGTGGTAATAAATTTCTTTATTGGTTGAATTAGGCTTCCCTTTAGTAGCAGCTGAAAGGACCCAGCTACTATAATGGTCAAAAGATAAAAGAAGGAGGGAAGGAGAGAAGCAACTGGACCCCAATGATCTCATAACAATTTAATGAAGGTTTTAATTTCTCTCTTTAGATGTAAGGTCAAACTTGTTACTGATTTTTACTCTATCCCCTCAACACATTTTCAGTGCTTCAAGAATACTACCAAGTAGGTGCATCTGGTGGGTCAGTCAGTTAAATGTCTGATGTTTGATTTCAGCTCAGGTCTTGATCTCAAGGCTGTGAGTCCAAGCCCTGCATTGAGCTCCATGCCCAGCATGGAGCCTACCTTAAAAAAAAAAATTAAATAATACTAACAAGGGATGCCTGGGTGGCTCAGTGGGTTAAAGCCTCTGCCTTCAGCTCAGGTCATGATCTTAGGGTCCTGGTATCGAGCCCCGCATCGGGCTTTCCGCTCAGCAGGGAGCCTGCTTCTCCCTCTCTCTCTGTCTGCCTCTCTGCCTACTTGTGATCCCTGTCTGTTAACTAAATAAATAAAATCCTTTAAAAAATATAAATAATATTAGCAAGTAGTTTCCTACAGGAATATTTTAGGTCATCTGTACTTTTTTCATTTTTTTAATTTTTATTTATTTTTTTAATTTCTTTTCAGTGTTCCAGAATTTATTGTTTATGCACCACACCCAGTGCTCCATGCAATATGTGCCCTCCACAATACCCACCACCAGGCTCACCCAACCTCTCACCCCCCTTCTCTCCAAAACCCTCAATTCCTCAGAGTCCACAGTCTCTCATGGTTCATCTCCCCCTCCAATTTCCCCCAACTCCCTTCAGGGAATGTCATCTGTATTTAAAAACAGAACTGATTTGATGCACATAACAGGAAGGGCTGCCTTGTGCTGAATTGTGAGTTACTCTAAGCATGGTACACAATTATATTTCTTAATTAGAGGAGTTTGTTCTGATCTCTACATGTATTGAAATTGCTCAGTGGCTCAGCTTTAACTAGTGGTCACTGAAGCTGCATAAGTGTGAATAATAATCTAAAATCATTATCATCGCATACTAAAGACAACACCTAATATCAGCATAAAATATAAAAGTACAAGAAGAAACAGAAAGGGTGATGTTTCCATCACACTACGAAATGACCTACAGTCACTTAAATATCTGCACAAGATACACTGCATTTAAGCTCTTCTAAGTTTTAATCCATGATTCTATAACCAAGTTTAACACATAAATTCATACCTCAGAAGATTTATAGTCCCATTACAAAAACTGATCCATGCTATTCCAATACACAGGGAAAATGACTACTTCTGTCACTTGTTGGAGTGACATGGAGTGACATGGAGAAATCATGGCGATATACACCTGGTTTTGCAGGGGAAAATCAGTTGGAAGGCACACTCTTCAACTAAACAAAACATAAAGACTATCAGTAACATAGTAATTATATACAGTTCAATCTACACTGTAAAACATTCACCATCTCTCCCATTCTATTCCAATCTCCTCCCTTAGAAAGAAAAAAAAAATATGTTGCCATGTTTGAAGACCTATGGGTCATTCTAATCCTGCCTGAAGAACTAGTATTATCACATCAGTTCTAAATTGATGAATAACTGCACAGACATTTCTCACAAATGAGTACCTCCAAATTATGAAAGCCTACATTTGAATTTTTCTCACACCACGCCAAGCATTTCAAATCATTACTATGTATCCACTTCTAACACCAACTCTTCTACTGTAGCATGAAAGAAAATCTTAGAAAGAACATTTCCTTTGAAATGTATTTTCTAATAGTTTCTGATCACAACACTTCTGAGAGACATTTCAGTTTATCTGTAAAAATTATTTTATAAAACAGGTGCATAAATACATACATACACATATCATGGTAAGTCGTTTTGAGCAGCAAACATTTACCTACATTCTCTCACCTATGCCCTACGGAAAGAGTACCCTTCTCAGCCCAGTTATGGGTTTAGTCAGAAGACCTTCTTTGCAAATGGAACCTGAGTGATACAAGTTATATCATGCCCTAACAGAAACTTTAAGTGGAATTGCAAGTTTTCATTATTTGTTGAGTTTCAGCACTTCACCATTTAGAAAACTTTCCCTAAGTGGTTGCTTCTGCTACTTAGCTCCCAGAATGAAAGGATATATGGGACAGACTTAAACCCTGTCCACAACCTGAAGCCGAGACCAACAGAGCTACGCAGAGCTGAGGAAAGCTACAACCAACCTGTAAACACGAGTGAGAAATAAATGTTGCAAGCCATTAAAATTTGGGAATTGCTTATTACTGAGAAAAAGCTCACTAATGTACATATGCAAAGCTTCTGAAAGACATTTAAGAGGATATAAAAAATGTAGCCCTTCACTGGCCCTTTTGGGGGTGCTGAGTGGCTCAGTTGGTTAAGCATCCAACTCTTAATTTTGCCTCAGGTCATGATCTCAGGATTGTGAGACTGAATCCTGAGTGAGGCTCCATGCTCAGAACAGTGTCCGCTTTAGATTCTCTCTCTCCCTCTGCCCCTCCACTTCTCTCTCTCTCTCTCTCTCTCTCTCATATAAATAAATAAATAAAATCTATTTTTAAAAAAAAATTTTAATTGGCCCTTTTGAGCCTGATACTTACAAGTTATTGACCAAAAATGGTCATAAGAAGCCCAAAGGACTGTTTTCCTCTTGACACTTTAATAATAGATTTATCTTTTGTCTGCTCTGACATTTCTCAGTAGAGCTGAATAGCCCAAAATCACTACACACCTGAGAGCAAAGGAAGGGAAATCCCTACTAAGAATTTCAAAATTCTATCTTGATTATAATAGAATGAAGCCAAACTGAACCATGAGCCTAAATCCTTCCATCTTAATCCACTTGTCTCTCTCACCTTAATATCATTTGTAAATGGCATTCCTATATTTGACTATAAGAATTTTTAAGGATAAGATAGGGACCCTGTCATATTCATCTCCAGATGTATCCTCCAGGACTTTTAAGGACCATCCACAGAATGGATCTTACTTACATAGATAAGATGACAAAGAGACAGACAGACAGAGCGATTGATCTAGCTATCCCAGCCTGTGGTAGACTTTAGTTGCAACCATTTGGGGAGAATCTGCTTCATTGGATTCTCATCAAATGCACTCCACATGATTTTAGCCACATTCTGCCATTTATAGTTCTCCAAATTCACAGACCTCTTTCTAAACTCTGCAATTCTCTCTCTAGGAGCCTCTGCCAGGAATGGTCTTCCTCCCTTTTTCACCAGACAAGTATTTCAAGACATAGTTTAGTGACATCTCTGCTGTCTTTCCTGCTAAGCTGCCAGCTCCATGAAGGCAAAGACTCCTCCTTCTCGTTGAAAGCTGTATCCTCGGCATTTAGCATGATGCTTGGTGTGAGGTAGAAGCTCAGTAAATACTTGCTACACTGAGAAATAAGTTACTTCAAAAGCTCCCCTAATCCTTACAGACTGTTTCCAGTTAATAAATTTGCTATTTCTTTTTTTTGTTCCAATTAATAAATACTTTTAAAAATTTACAAAATTGTATAATGATTGTCAGAGCACCTGACACTAAGTGACCAATAAATAGTTGAGGAGTAAAATTTTATGGCAGGAACAGACTGGATTCTCAAATCTGTGTCCCCATTCTGTTTTTAGCATACATAACTGAGAACTGGATCTACAGTGAGAGATTAAATAGTTCAGTTTGCATAAGTTGGATATCTCAGAACTATGTTTTCTTTTCCAGCAGCAGAGTCTCACCTTGAGGATGGGCAAAGACAGTTTGGGTCCACAAAGCAGACACACTTTTTTTTTTAATGTATTTCTTTTTTTTAGATATATAGAGAGAACACACATACAAGCATGGGGATAGGGTGGGTCAGAGGGAGAGGGAAAGAGAATCCAAAGCAGACTCCACCCTGAGCATGGAGCCTGATGTGGGGCTCCATCTCACAAGCCAGAGATCATGAGCTGAGCCAAAACCAAGAGTCTGATGCTTAATTGACTATGTCAGTTAGGGACCCCCCCATATCCCCCCCACACCCTTTTTTAAATTTCTTTTCACCATTTTTGGTCCCTCTTTCCCATCACATAAATAGCCTTCATTGATATTTCTTTCTATTTTTTCGGGGTTTTTTACCCTTATTTTTAAGGTCATGTTAAATCATTCTCCTCCCTATAAGGTGTTAGACTCTACTTCCCAATCTAATGTCACCAACTTCATAAACATGCTTTGTAATCTCCTGGGAAACCACAATTGCAATATTAGCACTGGTTTCTAAGAAAACAGTCACCCTGGAACACCACACCCTAAGGTCCCTAGACAAGCTGTCAGCCACTGATGGTCACAGGCCCAAAACTAGTGATCCAGCTATAGCCCCATATATTTTAATTCTTTATTTTTTAATGAAGCAAGTATATGTTGATAAATTTCTTTTTTCATTTGTTCAACATTTCTTAAAGCTATTTGGCCCAAATTCAAAGAAAATGTTAAGAAATTATAGCGTTACTGGATTTTAGAAACAAGAGTCTCATTTGTCATTCTTGTTCCCAAATCTCCCTCCAAAAAAATTCTCCATCAACTTTCCAGTTTCTGAAATTTCGCTACTAGAAATTCTGTTGGTTGACTTCATTTCCTTTGAAGAAATCAATATCTAGGGGTAAAATTAACAAACAAAGAACTTTTAGATACAGGTTAGAAGATGGCAGAGGTGTAAGAGATCTAAATATCATCAGGTCCAAGGAGTGCAGCTAGATAGTTATCAAATAATTCTGAATACCTACAAACTCAACAGGAGATGGAAGAGAAGAGGAGCAGCAATTCCAGGAATGGAAAATCGACCACCTTCTGGAAGGTAGGACTTGAAGAGAAGTGGATCCGAGGGGTATACAGAAAGAGACATCATGGTCAGAGGGGCTGACTCCTGGCAAGCAGTAGAGCAACAGAACACAAAATTGGAACTTTTAGAAGTCTGCTCCACCAAGGGATGTCACTCCAAAGGCTAAGTGGGGGGTGGAGTGCTCACGGGGACAGTGTGGTCTCAGGACCCTCAGGGAGACAGAAAGACCAGGAGTGTCTGAGTGTGGCAGAGCTGCCAGGTATCGGAGTAGGGAAGCCAGCTGGAGAGACGGAGCCGAGGCATTAACTCTCAGCTTGGGGTTACCTTAAACCATGATCCAAGGCATAGTTGGGCCACTGCTTTCGAGCAGGAACATCTCAAGTGACAGATCCAGGAAGAGCCCCCTCATTCCTCCTTTGGGAATGCAGTGCAGGAGCACACTGCAGGAATCTGCTGGGTTTGGAGACTCCAAACCGGGCCATATGCCAGAGATAAAAATGCTCCGTCACAGGCCAGGTGAGCATGGAGTGTGCTAGAGACCAGTGAGATGGGAGAGATTGATGGCTTTTCTCTGAGGGTGTGCTGAGGAGTGGGACCCTGAGCTCTTGGCTTCTCCCAGCCTGAGATTGGGAGGCCACCATTTTCATTCTCCTCCTCCAAAGCTCTACGGAAAGAGTTCAGGGGAAAAAAGCTTCCAAGAGCAAACCCAAGCAGACTACTTAGCCTGGCCCCTGGCAAGGGTGGTGCAGCTCTGCCTTGGGCAAAGACATTTGAGAATCACTGCAGCAGGTCCCTTCCCCCGAAGATCAGCAAGAACATCCTACCAAGACCAAGTTCACCATCAATGAGAACTGCAGAACTCCAGGGGAAAGCAACACAAAGAATTCATGGCTTTTTCCCCATGATTCTTTTGTCTTTCAAAGTTAAATTTTTTTTAATTTTATTATTTTAATTTTATTTTTTCTTATTCTTTTTTTTTATTTTTCCTCTTTCCTATTTTAATGTTTTTTAACTATAGGCTTTTCTTTCTTTAAAATTTTGAATACAGTTTCCACTAATAGATAAAAATTTACCCTATATCTAGTGCATGGCTTTGTTCTAGTCTCCAGCTTAATTGCATTCTTTCCTCTTTTTTTTTCTTTTTTCAACCAACGTCTTATCTTATCAATTCCTTTTCTAGAATCTTTTAAAATTTTCATCTTTACAGTCATATTCCATCCCTTCATTGTATTTACCTTTATGTTTGTATATATATCTTTTTCTTTTTTAAAAAATTTGGGAGGTGGTTTCTTCTAACAGACCAAAACACACCCAGAATCAAGTGTGTGACTCTGTTCTATTCACTAGTCTAATATATATTTTTTTCTTTTTCTTTTTTTTTAAATTTATTTCTTTGTCAGAGAGAGAGGGAGAGAGAGCGAGTGAGCACAGGCAGACAGAGTGGCAGGCAGAGGCAGAGGGAGAAGCAGGCTCCCTGCCGAGCAAGGAGCCCGATGTGGGACTTGATCCCAGGACACTGGGATCATGACCTGAGCCGAAGGCAGCCACTTAACCAACTGAGCCACCCAGGCATCCCTTTCTTTTTCTTTTTTTCCTCCTCTCTTCTCCCCCAGTTTTGGCTCTCTTCTAATTTGGTTAGTGTATATCATTCTGGAGTCATTGCTATGCTTTTAGTATTTTGTACTCTAATTCATCTATTCTTACCTGGATAAAATGACAAGGCAGAAAAACTCACCACAAAAAAAAAAAAAAAGAACAAGAGGCAGTACTGATGGCTAAGGACTTAATCAATACAGACATTAGTAATATGTCAGAACTAGAGCTCAGAATGACAGTTATCAAGGTGCTAGCTGGGCTTGAAAAAACCATGTAAGATACTAGAGAATCCTTTTCTGAAGAAATAAAATCCCTTTTTGGAGAAATAAAAGAACTAAAATCTAACTAAGTTGAAATTTTAAAAAGCTATGAATGAGGTGCAATCAAAAATGGAGACTCATTGCTAGGATAAATGAGGCAGAAGAGAGAATTAGTGATATAGAAGACCAAATGACAGAGAATAAAGAAGCTGAGAAAAAGAGAGACAAACTACTGCTAAACCATGAGGGGAGAATTCAAGAGATAAGTTATACCATAAGATGAAACAATATTAGAATAATTGGGATCCCAGAAGAAGGAAGAGGGAAAGGGGCAGAAGATATATTGAAAAAAATTATAGCAGAGAATTTCCTTACTATGGCAAAGGGAACAAGCATCAAAATCCAGGAGCACAGAGAACTCTCCACCCCAAAATCAATAAAAATAGGTCCACAACCTCTCATCTAATGCTAAAACTTACAAGTCTCATTGACAAAAGGAAAATCCTGAAAGCAGCTCAGGACAAGAGGTCTATACCATACAATGGTAAAATATTAAATTGACAACAGACCTATCCACAGAGACTTGGCAGGCCAGAAAGGACTGGCATGATATATTCAGAGCACTAAACAAGAAAAATATGCAGCCAAAAATACTACATCCAGCTAGGCTGTCATTAAAAATAGAAAGAGAGATAAAAATCTTCCAGGACAGGGGCGCCTGGGTGGCTCAAGGGTTAAGCCTAGGCCTTAAGCTCAGGTAATGATCTCAGGGTCCCAGGATCAAGCCCTGCATAGGGTTCTCTGTTCCGCAGGCAGCCTGCTTCCCCACTTCTCTCTCTGCCTGCCTGTCTGCCTACTTGTGATCTCTGTCTGTCAAATAAATAAATAAAATCTTAAAAAAAAAAAAAGCTTCAAGGACAAACAAAATCTAACACCAAACCAGTCCTACAAGAAATATTAAAAGGGGTCCTCTAAGCAAAGAGAGACCCTAAAAGTAACAGACCAGAAAGAAACAGAGACAATATACAGTATCAGTCATTTTACAGGCAATACAATGGCACTAAATTCATATCACTCAATAGTTACCCTGAATGGAAATGGGCTAAATGTCCTAATCAAAAGACACAGATTGGTATCAGAATGTAAAAAAAAAAAAAAAAAAAAAAAAAAAAAAAAAAAAAAAAAAAAAAAAAAAAAAAAAA
>PISX010030624.1:0-18513 GCA_004024625.1 Mellivora capensis | reverse complement strand
GAATGGATAAAGAAGATGTGGTCCATATACACTATGGAGTATTATGCCTCCATCAGAAAGGATGAATACCCGACTTTTGTAGCAACATGGACGGGACTGGAAGAGATTATGCTGAGTGAAATAAGTCAAGCAGAGAGCGTCAATTATCATATGGTTTCACTTATTTGCGGAGCATAACAAATAACACGGAGGACATGGGAAGATGGAGAGGAGAAGGGAGTTGAGGGAAATTGTGGGGGAGATGAACCATGAGAGATTATGGACTCTGAAAAATAACCTGAGGGTTTTGAAGGGGCGGGGGGTGGGACATTGGGGGAGCCTGGTGGTGGGTATTATGGAGGGCACGCATTGCATGGAACACTGGGTGTGGTGTAAAACTATGAATTCTGTTACGCTGAAAAGAAATTTTAAAAAAATTAGAAAAAAATCTACACGTTCGCTAAAAAAAAAATGTTAAAACACAAATTCTCAATGATGTAGACAGACTTTAAGGTGGTCATTCCTTGTCATTATGCCATATTATAAAAACTCCATCTTGTTCGCCAATTTTCTCTCTTTCTTCCTTTTTGGCTTTGAAGAAGCAAGTTTCCATGTTGTAAGAGGCCCATGTAGTAAGGGACTTCAGGCAGCCTCTAGGAGCTGAGCATGTTTTCCAACTGACAACTAGTAAGAATCAAAGGCTCTCACTCTTACAGACAAAAGGAAGCACATTTTACAACCTGAATGAACTTAGCAAACCCACTATCAGTCAAGCTCCAAGTGAGAACAGGGCCCTGGCCAATACCTTGATTAAAGCCAAAGCAAGGATCTAGCTAAGCTGTGACAAGTTCTGATGGACAGAATATGTAAGACAGTAAGTTTGTGTTCTTTCAAGTCACTAAGTTTGTGGTAATTTGTTACATAGCAATAACTAATATACTTCACAAAGGTATAGAAGCTGTTTTAAAAACCCACTCATTGAACACTATGTCAAAAACTAATGATGTACTATATGTTGGTTAATTGAAATTAATAAAACAACCCCACTCAAATGGAAATTTTAGAACTGAAATTCATAATAACTAAAATTTGAAGAAAATATAGCTGAATAGATGCTGTAACAGAATGGAGACGACAGAGGAAAGAGTCAGTGAACTTTAAGATCAATCAACAGAAATTATCCACTCTGAAAAACAAAGGGAAAAAATGAAAAGTATCTAACATAGCTTTAGGGACTTGTGGATCAATAACAAATGGTCAAATATTTGCATCATCAGAGGTAAGAAAGAGGACAATGCTGCTGAAAAAGGAAATGTGCTGCTAAAAAAATATTTGAAGAAATAGTGGCACAGAATTTCCCAAGTTTGGCAGAGATATAAACCTACCAATTTAAGAAGCTAAGTGAATCCAGACTAAGATAAACCAAAAGAAAGTCATGACAAGAAACATCCTAATAAAATTGCCAAGAACAAAAGACAAAACAAACTGAGGGTTGCTGGGGGGAGGGGGGTTGGGAAAGGGGGGTGAGTTAATGGACACTGGGGAGGGTATGTGCTATGGTTAGTGCTGTGAAGTGTGTAAACCTGGCAATTCACAGACATGTACCCCTGGGGATAAAAATACTTTATATGTTTATTAAAAAATAAAAAAATTTAAAAAAATTTAAAAAATCTTGAAAATAGCCATAGAAAATATACCCATTTTATATAATAGGTAAGATGATTCAAATGACATTAAATTTCTCACTAGAAACCATGGTGGGCAGAAAGAGGTAGCAACATTTTTTAGGTACAGAAAGAAAAGATCTGTCAATTCCAAATTCTATATCTAGTGAAAATACTGTTCAGGGGAAAAGAGTAAAATAAATACATTCCCAGATAAAGTAAATCTAAGAGTGTTTATAGCCAGCATATATGCCTTAAAAGAATAATAAAAAGAGGCTTTTTAGACAGGAAGAAAATTTAACCAAAAGGAAATGTGGAACAGCAGAAATGAAGGAAGAACAAAAGCAACAATAAACATGTGAATAAATGTAATAGACTATTTTTGTTCTCTTGAGTTTTTAAAAATTATATTTGATAGCAAAAATTATAAAAATGTTGGATGGATTTTTAATATGTGTAGATGTAATATATAAAACAATTACAGCATAAAGAAGTCAATGTACCTATTAAGTAATAGTTTCAATGTCCCAAATAGAGTGATAAAATACTACTTTTAGATAGACTATGAAAGTTAAATATATGTTTTTAATTCTGTAGAACAAGGGTCATCAAGTTTGGGACTACAGTTCAAAACAATACACTGTTTTTTTTTTTTCTTCTTGTTGTGGCAAAATACAAATAACATAGAATTTACCATTTTAAGTATTATAAAGTACACAAGTCAGTGGCATTTACTACATTAACAAGGTTGTACATCAACTCTATCTTGTTCCAGAACATTTTCATCACCCCAAAGGAAACCCCATACTAATTAAACAGTCATTCCACATTGTCTTTTCTCCCTAGCCCCTGGCAACCACCAACATATTTTCTGTCTCTATAGATATGCCTTTTCTTAATATTTCATACAAATGGAATCATGTATTATATAGCCATCTGTGTCTGACTTCTTTCAATTAGCATAATATTTTCAAGGTTTATCCATGTTGTAGAAAGTATCCATACTTCATTTTTATGGTTGAATAATATCCTGTTATATGGATTCACATTTTGTTTATCCATTCATCCGTTGATTTCCTATTGTGCATAGGGCTGGTATGAACATTTGTGTACAGATTTTCCCTTGAAGACCTATTTTCAATTATTTTGGATATAAAACTGGTGTGAAATTGCTGGGTTATATGATAATTCTATATTGAACTTATTGAGGAAACTCCAAACTGTTTTCTAAAACAGCTGAACCATTTTATATTCCCACCAGCAATGTATAAGTGTTCCAATATCCCCATATTCTTTCCTAACTTAATATTTTCCATTTTTTATATTATAGCCATCCCAGTAGGTGTGAAATGATATCTCATTGCAGTCTGATTTATATTTCCCTAATGATTAATGATTGTCTTAGTATATTTAAGTTGCTAAAACAGAATTCCATAGACTAAGTGGTTTATAAAAAACAAACTTATTTCTGACAGCTCTGGTGGCTAGAAAGTCTAAAATCAAGGCGCTGGCAGATCCAATGTCTAGTGAGAGATTGCTTCCTCCTTCATAAATAGTCAACTTCTTTTATTTATTTATTTATTTATTTGTCAGAGAGAGAGGGAGAGAGAGAGAGAGCATGAGCACAGGCAGACACAGTGGCAGGCAGAGGCAGAGGGAGAAGCAGGCTCCCTGCTGAGCAAGGGAGAGAGAGAGAGAGAGAGCATGAGCACAGGCAGACAGAGTGGCAGGCAGAGGCAGAGGGAGAAGCAGGCTCCCTGCTGAGCAAGGAGCCCGATGTGGGACTCGATCCCAGGACGCTGGGATCCTCACCTGAGCCGAAGGCAGCCGCTTAACCAACTGAGCCACCCAGGCGTCCCAATAGTCAACTTCTTAATGTAACCTTACATGGTGGAAGAGATGAGGAAGCTCTCTGTGATCTCTATTATAAGGGCAAGAATTCCATTCATGAAGGTCTACCCTTGTGACCTAATCACATCCTAAAGGTCCTGCCTCCAAGCATAGTTACATTGGGGGTTAGGTTTCAACATATGAATGTTGGGGCGCATATAAACATTCAGTTTATAGCAGTGATGGTAACATATTTTCATGGACTTATTAGCCATTTGTATGTCTACCTCAGGGAAATCTCCATTCAGTTCTTTGCCTGCTGTTTAATTGGATTATCTTTTGCTATACAGTTGTAAGACTTTTTAAGTATTCTGGATACTAGACCCATATCGAAAATATAATTTGCAAATATTTTTTCCCATTCCAGGAACTGTCTTTTTATGCTCTTTTTTTAATTTATTTTTAAAGATTTTATTTATTTATTTGACAGACAGAGATCACAAGTAGGCAGAGAGGCAGGCAGAGAGAGAGGAGGGGAAGCAGGCTCCCTGCTGAGCAGAGAGCCCCACGAGGGGCTTGATCTCGGGACCCTGGGATCACAACCTGAGCCAAAGGTAGAGGTTTTAACCCACTGAGCCACCCAGGCGCCCCTCTTTTTATGCTCTTGATAGAGTCTCTCTTTTTTAAAAAATATTTTATTTATTTATTTGTCAAAGAGAGTGAGCACAAGCAGACAGACAGAGTGGCAGGCAGAGGCAGAGAGAGAAGCAGACTCCCTGCTGAGCAAGGAGCCCGATGTGGGACTCCATCCCAGGACTGGGATCATGACCTGAGCCGAAGGCAGCCGCTTAACCAACTGAGCCACCCAGGTGTCCCTTGATAGAGTCTCTTAATGCACAAAAGTTTTTAATTTTGATGAAGCTCAATGTATGTATATTTTTCTTTTGTTCCTTATATTCTTGGTGAAATATCTAAAAAACCATTGCCAAATCCAAAGTCATGAAGATTTACCTCTAAATATTCTTCTAATGCTTTTATAGTTTGAGGTCTTGTATTTAGGAATTCGATCCGTTTTAATTAATTTTGTATACAGAGGGAAGGACCCAGCTACATTCTTTTTCAAATGGATATGCAGTTTTTTTAACACTTTTTTAAAAAAAGACAATTCTTTCACAATTGCATGCTTTTGAAACCCTTGTCAGAAATCAATTGACCATAGATATATGGGTTTATTTCTGAACCCTCTGCTCAACTCCATTAATCTATATATCTATCCGTATGCCAGTTAAGACTGTTTTGATTCCTGAAGTTTTGTACTAATTTTTGAAATTGGGAATTGTGGATACCTCTACTTGATTCTTCTTTTTCAAGATTGTTTTGATTACTTAAGGTCCCTTGAAATTATATATAAATTTTAGGTTGAGGTTTTCCATTTCTGCAAAAGGGTAATAGAGATTACATTATATTTGTCAATCATTTTCAGGAATACTGCCATTTTGACAATACAGTCTTTCAATCTATTAATACAATATTGGTCTCCATTTTTATGTCTTCTCTAATTTCTTTTATCAGTGTTTGTAATTTTCTGTTACCAATACTATAAGTCTTTTTTGTTAATTTATCCCTAAGTATCCTACTGTTTATAATGTCATTGCAAATGGAATTATTTTCTTCTCTTTTCCCCTTCATTTCTTATTTGGTTGTTCATTGCTAGAGTAGAAAACTACAACTGATGATTATGTGTTGATTTTGTATCTTAGAGTTTCACTACATATTTTTCTTAACTCGAATAGTGTGTGTGTGTGTGTGTGTGTGTGTGTGTGTGTGTGGCTTCATACAGTTTTTTCTATATATAAGATTATGATGTATATGACTAGAGATAGTTGAAATTTTTTCTTTCCAATTTGGATGTCATTTTTTTACTTGCCTAGTTCCTCAGGCTATAACTTTCAGTTCAATGTTGAATAGAAGTGACAAGTGCAGGAACACTGTCTTATCCCTGATATTAAAGGGAAAACTTTTGTACTTTCACCCATGAGCTTATTGAGTCTGATGTTAGGTATAGTTTTTTCCTAAATGCTCCATATCATGTTAAGGAGTTCCCTCCTATTATTTATTTTTTCAGAGTTTTTTTTTAATCATAAAAGAATGATAGGTTTTGTCAAATGTGTTTTCTGCATCAATTGGGATGATCATATATTTCCCCTTTGGTTATATTAGTGTGGTTATACTAATTATCATATATGAAATCACTCTCCCATTCCTGAGATACATTCTTCTTGATCACAGTGTATAATACTTTAAATATGCTGCTGGATTTGGTTTGCTAGTATTTTGTTGAGGAGTTTTGCATTTATATTAATTTGGGTTGTTACTCTATAGTTTTCTTATAGTATCTTGGTCTAGTTTTATTTTCTGGGTAATGCTGACCTCACAGAATAAGTTAACAAGGATTTTCTATACCTTGGAAGCATTTGAGAAAGATCTGTGCTATTTATTTTTAATTTTTAAAATTTGGGGGGGGGAGAGACTTTATTTAATTTTTTATTTTTTATTATATTTTTATGTTTTTAATTCCAGTTAGCTAACATACAGTGTTATATTAGTTTCAGGTGTACAATATACTAATTCAACAGTTCCACAGATCCCCTGTTCTCATCATAAGTACACTTATTAATTTCCACACCTATTTCACCCATCCCTCCCTTCTGATAACCATAAGACTGTTCTCTATAATTGAAAGTCTGTCTCTTTCTTTGACTTTCTCTTTTTTTCCTTTGCTTATTTTGTTTCTCAAATTTCACATATGAGTGAAATCATGTGGTATTTGTCTTTCTCTGACTTATTTCACTTAGCATGTAGCTGGACATTTAGGCAGCTTCTATATCTTGGCTATTGTAAATACTGCTGCTATAAACATAGGAGTGCATGTATCCCTTTGAATTAGTGTTTTCTATCCCTCGGATTGCTAGATCATAGGGTAGTTCTATTTTAAACTTTAAAAAAATTTTTTTTAAATTTATTTATTTGTCAGAGAGAGAGGGAGAGAGAGAGAGAGCACAGGCAGACAGAGTGGCAGGCAGAGGCAGAGGGAGAGGGAGAAGCAGGCTCCCTGCTGAGCAAGGAGCCTGATGTGGGACTTGATCCCAGGACTCTGGGATCATGACCTGAGCCGAAGGCAGCCACTTAACCAACTGAGCCACCCAGGCATCCCTTTAACTTTTTTTTTAAATTTTGATTTTTTAAAATTTCATTTCAGTGTAACAGTATTCATTGTTTTTGCACCACACCCAGTGCTCCATGCAATACGTGCCCTCCCTAATACCCACCACCAGGCTCCCCTAACCACCCACCCCCACCCCTTCAAAACCCCTCAGGTTGTTTTTCAGAGTCCATAGTCTCTCATGGTTCACCTCCCCTTCCAGTTTCCCTCAACTCCCTTCTCCTCTCCATCTTCCCATGTCCTCCATGTTGTTATGCTCCACAAATAAGTGAAACCGTATGATAATTGACTCTCTCTGCTTGACTTATTTCACTCAGCATAATCTCTTCCAGTCCCGTCCATGTTGCTACAAAAGTTGGGTATTCATCCTTTCTGATGGAGGCACAATACTCCATAGTGTATATGGACCACATCTTCCTTATCCATTCGTCCGTTGAAGGGCATCTTGGTTCTTTCCACAGTTTGGTGACCGTGGCCATTGCTGCTATAAACACTGGGGTACAAATGGCCCTTCTTTTCACCATATCTGTATCTTTGGGGTAAATACCCAGTAGCGCAATTGCAGGGTCATAGGGAAGCTCTATTTTTAACTTCTTGAGGAATCTCCACACTGTTCTCCAAAGTGGTTGCACCAACTTGCATTCCCACCAACAGTGTAAGAGGGTTCCCCTTTCTCCACATCCTCTCCAACACACGTTGTTTCCTGTCTTGCTAATTTTGGCCATTCTAACTGGTGTGAGGGGTATCTCAATGTAGTTTTAATTTGAATCTCCCTGATGGCTAGTGATGATGAACATTTTTTCACGTGTCTGTTCATGTCTTCTGCCCATTTTTTTACATGATTATCTGTTTTGTATGTGTTGAGTTTGAGAAGTTCTTTATAGATCCTGGATATCAATCTTTTGTCTGTACTGTCATTTGCAAATATCTTCTCCCATTCCGTGGATTGCCTCTTTGTTTAACTTTTTAGGAACCTCCATACTGTTTTCCACAGTGACTGCACCAGTTTGCTTTCCCACCAGCAGTACAAAAGGGCTCCTGGTTCTCCACATCCTTGCCACTACCTGTCCTTTCCTGTGTTCTTGATTGTAGCCATTCTGACACGTGTGAGGTGATATCTCATTGTAGTATTGATTTGCATTTCCTTGATGATAAATCACGTTGAGCATCTTTTCATGTGTCTGTTGGTCATCTGGATGTCATCTTTGGCAAAATGTCTGTTCATGTTGTCTGCCCACTTTTAATTGGATTATTTATTTTTGGCTGTTGAATTTTTAAGTTCTTTATATATTTTGGATACTAACCTTTTATTGAATATATCATTTGCAAATATCTTCTCCCATTCTGTAGGTTGTATTTTAGTTTTGTTGATTGTTTCCTTTGTTGTGTGGAAGCTTTTTGTTTTGATATAGTCTGAATTATTTCTTTATGCTTCTGTTTCCCTTGCCTCAGGAGATACAAATGTTGCTTCAGTCAGGGTCCTTACTGCCTGCGCACTCTTCAAGGATTTTTATGGTTTCAGGTCTCATATTTAGGTCGTTCATCCACTTAGAATTTATTTTTGTGTATGGTATGAGACATTGATCCAGTTTCATCCTTTTGTATATTGTCCAGTTTTCCTAGCACCATTTGTTGAAGAGACTGTCTTTTTCCCTTTGGACTTCTTTCCCGCTTTGTCAAAGATTGACTATAAATTTGTCAGTTCATTTCTGAGTTTTCTGTTCCATTCCATTGATCTATGTGTCTATTTTTGTGCCAGTACCATACTGCTTGATTACTATAGCTTTCTAGTATAATTTGAAGTCCAGAACTGTGATGCCTCCAGCCTTGCTTTTTTTTTTTTTTCTTCAAGATTGCTTTGGTTATTCAGGGTCTTCTATGGCTCTATACAAATTTTAGGATTTTTTTTGCTCTAGTCCCATGAAAAATGCTGGTGGTATTTTGATACAGATTGCATTAAATGTATACATTGCTTTGGGTAACATAGACCTTTTAACAATATTTGTTCTTCTAGTCCATGAGCAAGGAATATCTTTTTCTTTGTGTCATCTTCAATTTAACAGTGTTTTATAGTTTTCAGAGTACAGGTCTTTCACCTCTTTGGTTAGGTTTATTCCTAGGTATCTTATTATTTTGGGTCCAATGTAAAAGGGATTGTTTTCTTAATTTTATGCCTACTGTTTCATTATTGATGTATAGAAATGCAACAGATTTCTCTATATCAATTTTGTATCCTGAAATTTTACTGAATTTGTTTGTAAGTTCTAGCAGTTTTTTGGTTGAGTCTTCCAAGTTTTTCTACATTGAGTATCATGTCATCTTCAGAGAATGAAAGTTGCACTTCTTCCTTACTGATTTGAATTCCTTTAACTGCTTTTTGTTGTCTGATTGCTGTGGCTAGGGCTTCCAGAAATATGTTGAATAAAAGTGGTGAGAGTGGACATCCTTGCCTTGTTCCTGATCTTAGGGGAAAATCTCTCAGTTTCCCCCCAGTTAAGGATGATGTTAGCTGTGGGGTTTCCATAGATGGCCTTTATTATGCTGAGGTATGTTCCTTCTAAACTGATTTTGTTGAAGGCTTTTATCATAAACAGATGTTGTACTTTGTCAAATGCTTTTTCTGTGTCTATTGCAATGATCATATGGTTCTTATCCTTTGTCCTATTGATGTGATGTATCACATTGATTGACTTGTGAATATTAAACCACCCTTGTGACCCAGGATTAAATTTGTGGTGAATGGTTTTTTAAATATATTATTGGATTTGGTTTGCTAGTATTTTATTGAGAATTTTTTCACTTCTGTTCATCAAGGCTATTGGCCTATAGTTCTCTTTTTTAGTGCTGTCTTTATCTGGTTTTGTTCTCAGCGTAATACTAGCCTCCTGGAATGAAATTGGGAGTTTCCCTTTTCTATTTTTTGGAATAGTTTGAGAAGAATAAATATTAACTCTAAATGTTTGGTAGCTTTGCCTGTGAAGCCATCTGGTCAGAGACTTGTGTTTTTTGGGAGTTTTTGGATTACTGACTCAATTTCTTTGCTGGTTATTGTTCTGTTCAAATTTTTTATTTCCTCCTGTTTCAGTTTTGGGAGTTTACATGTTTCTAGGTATTTATCCATTTCTTCTAGGTTGTCCAATTTGTTGGCATATAGTTTTTCATAATATTCTCTTGTGATTGTTTCTATTCCTGCTGTGTTGGTTGTTATTCCTCCTCTCTCATTTGTGATTTCATTCATTTGAGTCCTTTCTCTTTTTTTTTTCTTGATAAGTCTGGCTAGAAGTTTATTAATTTTATTGATTTTTCAGAGTACCAGCTCCTGGTTTCACTGATCTCTTCTGGTTTTGTTTTGTTTTGTTTTGTAGTTTCTATATCATTTATTTCTGCTCTAATCTTCACTATTTCTTTCCTCCTGTTGTTCTTTTTCTAGCTCATTTAGGTGCAATGTTATGTTGTTTATTTGAGATTATTCTTGCTTCTTGAGGTAGACTTGTATTGCTATAAAATTCCCTCTTAGAACTGCTTTTGTTGCATCCCAGAGGTTTTGGACCATGTGTTTTCATTTGCATTTGTTTCCATGCATTTTTTATTTCTTCTATGATTTCCTGGTTGACTCATTCATTATTTAGTAGCATGTTGTTTAACCTCCATGTATTTGTGAGTTCTCCCATTTTTTCTTGATTTGACCTCGATTTTCATAGTGCTGTGATCAGAAAATGTACATGGTATGATTTCAATCTTCTTAAATTTGTTGAGGTTTGTTTTGTGGGCTAATATGTGATCTATTCTGGAGGATGTTCCATGTGCACTTAAGAAGTGTATTATGTTGTTTAAGGATGGAATATTCTGAATATATCTGTTAAATCCATCTGTCCCAGTTTATCAGTAAAAGCCATTGTTTCCTTATTGATTTTCTGTTTAGATTATTTCTCCATTGATGTAAGAGAGGGTGTTAAAGTCCCCTACAATTATTATATTATCAATTAGTTATTTTATATTTGTTATTAACTGTTTTATGTATTCAGGTGCTCCTATGCTGTGTGCATAAATATTTACAGTTGTTATATTTTCTTGTTGGATTTCCCCTTTATTATTTTTGTCTCTTTGTTACAGTCTTTTTTTAAAGTCTAGTTTGATATAAGTATTGCTATTCTGGCTTCCTTTTTTTAAAATTTTTTATTTTTTTTATTTCATTTCTTTTCAGTGTAACAGAATTCATAGTTTTACACCACACCCAGTGCTCCATGCAATGCGTGCCCTCCATAATACCCACCACCTGGCTCCCCCAACCTCCCACCCCCCCGCCCCTTCAAAACCCTCAGGTTGTTTTTCAGAGTCCATAGTCTCCCATGGTTCATCTCCCCCTCCAATTTCCCTCAATTCCCTTCTCCTCTCCATCTCCCCATGTCCTCTGTGTTGTTATGCTCCGCAAATAAGTGAGACCATATGATAACTGACTCTCTCTGCTTGACTTATTTCACTCAGCATAATCTCTTCCAGTCCCATCCATGTTGCTACAAAAGTTGGGTATTCATCCTTTCTGATGGAGGCATAATACTCCATAGTGTATATGGACCACATCTTCCTTATCCATTCGTCCGTTGAAGGGCATCTTGGTTCTTTCCACAGCTTGGCGACCATGGCCATTGCTACTATAAACATTGGGGTACAGATGGCCCTTCTTTTCACCACATCTGTATCTTTGGGGTAAATACCCAGTAGCACAATTGCAGGGTCATAGGGAAGCTCTATTTTTAACTTCTTGAGGAATCTACACACTGTTCTCCAGAGTGGCTGCACCAACTTGCATTCCCACTAACAGTGTAAGAGGGTTCCCCTTTCTCCACATCCTCTCCAACACACATTGTTTCCTGTCTTGCTAATTTTGGCCATTCTAACTGGTGTGAGGTGGTATCTCAATGTGCTTTTAATTTGAATCTCCCTGATGGCTAGTGATGATGAACATTTTTTCATGTGTCTGATATCTGGCTTTCTTTTGACATCCATTTGCATGATATATGTTTCTCCATCCTCTCACTTTCCATCTGCAGGTGTCTTTAGATCTAAAGGGTCTCTTATATGCAGCATATAGATAGGTCTTGTTTTTTTTTTTTCAATCCAAATTCTGTCACCCTATATCTTCTCATTGGAACATTTAGTCCATTGACATTCAGAGTAATTATTGATAGATATGTATTTATTCTTATTTCATTACTTGTTCTGTGGTTGTTTCTGAAGATTTCCTCTGATCCTTCCCTGTCTTTCTCTTTGATGTTGTGTTGATTTTCTTTAATAATATACTTGGATTTCTTTCTCTTTGTTCCTTTTACATTTACTAATGGTTTTAGGTAAATGGTTACCATGAAGTTTGGATATAATCTCTTCTGCATATAGCAGTCTGTACTTAGTTGATGGTCATTTAAGTTTTAACCCATTCTTTTTTCCTCTCCTCCCCACATTTAGGTATATGGTATTATATTTTATAACTTTTTCTTATCAGTTACTTGACTGATTTTTATAAAAATGTTCATTTTTACCCCTTTTATGTTTTTCCTACATTTATACTGTCATATAAATGTCTGACATATACTGTCATAATGTCTGACATAAAAACTGACATATACTGTCATATGTCATATGACATATACTGTCATATACTCTTTATCATTCAAAGAGTCCCCTTTAATATTTCCTGCAGGGCTGGTTTGGTTGTCACAAGCTCTTTTTGTTTTTGTCAGGGAAACTCTTTTTTTAAAAATATTTTTTTAAATTTCTTTTCAGTGTAACAGAATTCATAGTTTTACACCACACCCAGTGCTCCATGCAATGTGTGCCCTCCATCATACCCACCACCAGGCTCCCCCAACCTCCCACCCCCCGCCCCTTCAAAACCCTCAGGTTATTTTTCAGAGTCCATAGTCTCTCATGGTTCATCTCCCCCCCAATTTCCCTCAACTCCCTTCTCCTCTCCATCTCCCCATGTCCTCCGTGTTTTAAAAGATTTTATTTATTTGACAGACAGAGATCACAAATAGGCAGAGAGGCAGGCAGAGAGAAGGGGGAAGCAGGCTCCCCACTGAGCAGGGAGCCTGATGTAGAACTCAGTCCTAGGACCCTGGGATCATGACCTGAGCTGAAGGCAGCTGCTTAACAAACCGAGCCACTCAGATGTCCCTAAGATTTTTTTCTTTATTACTATATTTGAAAATTTAACTATCATATGTCTTGGTGTCTATTTGCTTTTGTTGACTCTATTGGGGCTTTCTGTGCCTCCTGGATCTGGGTATCTTTTTCCTTCCCAAGATTACAGAAGTTTTCAGATATTATTTCTTCAAATAAAAATCTGCCCCATTTTCTCTCTCTTTTTCTTCTGAAACTCCTATAATACAAATATTTTTACCTTTGATGGAGTCATTGAATTCTCTGTATATTCTCATTTTGCATTATTTCTTTCTCTCTCTTTTATTTCAGGTTGATTACTTTCCATTACTGTCTACTAGGTCACTGATTCCTTCCTCTGCTTCTTCCAATCTACTGTTCATTCCATCAAATGTGTTTGTTATTTCATTTATTGATCTCTTTATTATTCCTGTTCTCTGTTGTGGGTCTCTCTCATGTTTTCCACTGTTTTCTCAAGTACAGCAAGTATCCTTAAGATCATTGCTTTAAATCCTTTATGAGGCATTTTACTTGTATTTAGTTCACTTAGATCTCTGGCTGTAGCCTTGTCTGTTCTTTATTTTGGGATAAATTTCTCTATTTTCTTGTTTTGTTGGCCTCATTGTATCTATTTCAGGGTATTAAAGTCACTTGTGTCTTCTGTTCTTGAAAGTAGCAACTTTATGAAGAAGTAGTTCCGGAGTACCCTCTGTTCACCAGAATCTGGCACTTCAGGAAAGTATCCTATGTGAGTTGCTTATGTCCTATTTTTGTGTCTGCATCGCTTTTCCTTTCAGTGCAGTTGTTGGCACTGATTCTGTGTCTGTTGTGGACTGTGGTTGCTCTCTGTAGTATTCATGGGATCCAGGCAGGCCAGCTCTGGAGTGGGGTGGGTAAGCCCAGCAGGGGACTTGGAAGTAAGATGGCAGTGTTAGCAAAATGTGTGCTGAGCCATTAGTCCTATGCCAGATCCTTTGAGGTACTACAGTGCCTGGGGATTCATGCTGGGGTGGCCAGTTGTGTATGGCTGAGAGCAGTGCACAGCAGTGGCTGGGGCATGCAGCTGGGCATGGTGTGGTGTTTTGGCTCAGTGTGGTGGCTGGGCAAATCGCACAAGTGTGGCTGGGGGTAGGTGACTTGGTGCACTGTGCAAGGGCATCTGTGGGTGCCTGGCTGGGCATAGTGCACAATGGCAGCCAGGGGTGTGTAGCTTGGCAAGACACAAGGGTGTCTGGGGGCATATAGCTAAGCAAGGTGTGATGGATGTGTGTGGTGCTCATTGGCAGCTGTGCACCCAGAAGCTGTGCAGGGCACTTGCTAGGCTTTAACCAAACTTGCCCTGAGCCCAGGGCCAAGGTCAATAGATTTGGTGTGAATGAGTCCTCAGGAGAACTCTTAGGTGGCACACTGTCAAGGGGTTAGGTAGCAAGTTTCTGTGCTGTCCTGCCTTCTGCAGATGTCTCTGTGTTTATGCTGGAGGATGGGGGAAGATAATGACACCTACCAGCTCCTTGCATTTTGGAGAGGTCCCCCAACATGCTCCGAAATCAGTATGAACAGATTTGTCTCCCATTTATCCTGGGAAGGTTATATTAACTGCCATTTTTATGTTGCCTATCTTTTTAAGGGTGGCAACCCAGGTATCACATGTTTTCTGAGTGCACCCATTGCTGAGTCAGGTGACCTCCAAAACTCCAGGTTCCAAGGCCCACTGGTTTTTACAGACTCATGGAATTCAGGCTCTCTGCTAAAGCCAAAGGCTACAGGGATCAGTCTTCCTAGTGTAAGCTCCCTGATGCAAGTGCCCATTTCTCTGTCCTTTCTTCACACACAGCTCCCTTCCTCCTGTAGGCACTCTTACTCCATCTTTCTGACCTTCCTAACCCTTCAGATGCAGCTGCTTCTCTGTATTTAGCTGTGGAGTTTGTTCTGCCAGTCTGGATGATGTTACCTAGTTGCAAATGTGGGACAGGATGAGCTCATAGTCCTCCTACTCCACTATCTTCTCAAGCCCCTCTTTGTGTTAATATTTTAAAGGTTTCGTAGAATTCACTACTGAAGTCATCTGGTCCTGGGCTTTTCCTTTGGGATGTTTTTGATTAGCACTTAAATCATTTTTGCTTGTTATAGGTCTGTTCAGATTTTCTATTTCTCAAGTCAGTTTTGGTAGTTTCTAGGAATATGTATATTTCACCTAGGTTGTCTGGCTGGCATACATTTTTTCATAGTGTTTTCTTTTTTTAAAGATTGTATTTATTTATATGACAGAGAGAGAGAGAGAGAGAGAGAGAGAGAGAACACAAGCAGGGGGAGTGGAAGAAGCAGGCTCCCCAGTGAGCAGGGAGCCTGATGTGGGACTGGATCCCAGGACCCTGGGATCCTGACCTGAGCTGAAGGCAGATACTTTACGACTGAGCCACCCAGGAGCCCCTCATAGTGTTTTCTTATAATCCTTTTTATTTCTGTAAGGTCAGTAGTGATGCTTTGCTTTCATTTCTGATTTTAGTTATTTGCATCTTTTCTCTCTTTTTAAAATTGTTCATTCTAGCTAAAGGTTTGTCAATTTTATTGAGCATTTCAAAGAACCAAGTTTTTATTCCATTGATCTCCTCTACCATTTTTCTATTATTTTACCTATTTCTGGTCTAATCTTTATTATTTCCTTCCTACTACTAGCTATGGCTTCAGTTTGCCTTTTTTAGTTCCTCAAGGTGTAAAATTAGGTTATTAATTGGAGATATTTCTTCTTTTTTAATGTGGTTGTTTACAGCTATAAATTTCCTGCTGAGAACTGCCTTTGCAATCTCTGCTAGGTGTTCATATGTTGTCTTTTCCTTTCCATTTATCTCTAAGTATTATCCAGCTTCTCTTGTGGTTTCTTCTCTCTTTCATTAGTTGCTTAGGTGTGTGTTAATTAATTGCAACATATTTGTCAACTTTCCATTTTCTTTTTGTTAGTTATTTTTACTTTCATTCTATTGTAGCTGGAGAAGATGCTTTGTGCAATTTCAGTCTTTTAAAATTTATTGACACTTGTTTTGTGGACTAAAATGTGGTCTATTGTGGAGAAAGTTCCATATGTGTTTGAAAAGAACAAGTATTTGCCTGCTGTTGGGTAGAATGCTCTGTATACATTGTTCTGTATACATGTATACAGAACATATAATGTTCTGTATATAAGTGGGTCCACTTATACACAGATTTTTTTAAAAATATATGAACTATAGTGCAGAAAATGTATTCTCCTTATGATTTTGTTAATAACGTTTTCTTTTCTCTGTTTACTTTATTGTAAGAATACAGTGTACCATACATATTACATATAAAATATGTGTTAATCAACTGATTATTACAAAATATGTGTTAATCAATTACTTTTAAAGTAATTACTGGCAAGGAAGTGCTTACTTCTACCATTTTGCTATTTGTTTTCTGTATATCCTATACTTTTTGTTCACCATTTCCTCAATTACTGCCTTCTTTTGTGTTTATTTTTTTAATATACAGTTTTATCCCCTTCTCACTTATTTTCCTGCATAATTTAAGGTTATTTTTTTTAGTTAGCCTAGATATTGCAATTAACATCTTAAATTTATAACAATCTAATTTAAATTAATATCAACATAGCTTCATTATTACACAAGAGCCCTGTTCCTATACAACTCTGTTCTTACCCCATTATGTTGTTATTGTTACATATTACATCTTTATATATTGTATCCCCACCAACAGACTTACAGTTATCATTTTATACATTTATCTTTTGAATAGTATAGAAAAACTAGGAATTACAAACCAAAAATACAATAGTACTAGCTTTTATATTTATCTACTGTATTAGATTCCTAGGGCTTCCATAAACAAATTACCAGAAACTTAAATTTGTGTGACTTAAAACAACAGAAATATATTCTCTCACAGTTCTGGTGGCTGGAAGTTTAAAACCTGGGGCAAAGAGCTATAGTGGTTAATAAGGCTCTTTCTTCATCTGACAATCACCCTCAGCTGGATTCCACTGACAATTTTAGACTACTAGACTGGAAGAACACAGTAAGGGCTAGAGAAGTCGCACATAGGTTTTCTTCCCAATCATTTACCCATTCCTGGCTTACAAGGGGATATGGAGAATAAGACAGCAGTGTGTGTATACTCTAGGAGGGGAAAATACACTCATCTCATTGGGAGATATAAAATCTGAAAAGCAGAGAGATATGGAGTATGATGGAGAGGTCTGCATTCCTGTGGAATGAGGAAATTTGTGAGCTGATGTTAAATGTATAGATCCAAAGAATTTCCATAGAACCACAGCCCTTCTTCCTCTCTGTGCTACCCAGCTACTGACAGATATAACAAACATGTGTATTCATTGGGTGGAGAGGTGGGGTAGACAAAAATATCTCTTCCACCTGGTTACACTAAACTATTCAAATTCAGAGCCATCTTCTTTTCATTGCAATGTTGTTTAGATAGGATCCTACTGCAACTAAGACATAATCAGGGTGGTCCTGGGATACAATGGACACAGACTGATAGAGACTAGTGGTTTGATCTTTTACTTATTTCCATATAATTCCTAGGCATACCTAACCTGATACAAAACATATAACATTCCAGTAAAGTGTAATTAAAATATGCTGTAGTAAAAAAAAATCAATAATGCCAGGAATTATTTAGGTCCATTGGTGCAGAAATAAAAGACACGGAGGAGCAAGATGGCGGAGAAGTAGCAGCTGAGACAGCATCAGGTAGCAGGAGATAAGCTAGATAGCTTATCAAAACATTGCGAACACCTACAAATCCAACAGGAGATCGAAGAGAGGAAGAACAGCAATTCTGGAAACAGGAAATCGACCACTTTCTGAAAGGTAGGACCGGCGGAGAAGTGAATCAAAAGCGACGGGAGGATAGACCGCGGGGGAGGGGCCAGCTCCCGGCAAGCGGTGGAGCAACGGAGCACTAAATCGGGACTTTTAAAAGTCTGCTCCATGGAGGGACGTCGCTCCAGAGGCTAAACCGGGGTGAAGCCCACGCGGGGTCAGCGTGGTCCCAGGTCCCGCAGGGTCACAGAAGGGTGTCTGAGTGTCGCAGAGCTAGCAGGTATCAGAGCGGGAAGCCGGCTACAGAGACAGAGCCGAGGAGTGAGCTCTCAGCTCGGGGTTACCTTGAACCGGTCGCAGGCAGGGTGAGCTCGGAGCGCGGCCAGAGGCTAGGGATATGGAGTAGCCGGGGCTTTTCTCTGAGGAGTGGAGCCCCGAATCGCAGCTCTTCCGGGCCAGAGACTAGGAGGCCGCCATTTTCATTCCCGTCCTCCGGACTCTACGGAAAGCGCTCAGGGAACAAAAGCTCTCGAAAGCAAAACCGAGCGGATTATTCAGCCCGGCCCCTGGTAAGGGCGGTGCAGCTCTGCCTCGGGCAAAGACACTTGAGAATCACTACAACAGGCCCCTCCCCCAGAAGAACAAAAGAAATCCAGCCAAGACCAAGTTCACTTAACAAGGAGAGCAGCGGAACTCCAGAGGAGGAGAAAACAATGCGCGGAATTCATGGCTTTCTCCCCATGATTCTTTAGTCTTGCAGTTAATTCAATTTTTTCTTTAAAGGGCATTTTCCTAGGGTCTTTGCCACCCTTTTAGTATTTTATTTGCTCCTTCATATAAT
>PISX010030623.1:0-18511 GCA_004024625.1 Mellivora capensis | reverse complement strand
GGTGACTGTTACTATATATTGTCTCTGTTCCTTTCTGATCTACTATTTTTAGGCTCTCTCTTTGCTTAGAGGACCCCTTTTAATATTTCCTGTAGAGCTGGTTTGGTGTTTGCAAATTCTTTCAGTTTTTGTTTGTCCTGGAAGCTTTTTATCTCTCCTTCTATTTTCAATGATAGCCTAGCTGGATATAGTATTCTTGGCTGCATGTTTTTCTTGTTCAGTGCTCTGAATATATGATGCCAGTTCTTTCTGGCCTGCCAGGTCTCTGTGGATAAGTCTGCTGCCAGTCTAATATTTTTACCATTGTATGTTACAGACTTCTTTTCCCAGGCTGCTTTCAGGATTTTCTCTTTGTCGCTAAGACTTGTAAATTTTACTGTTAGGTAAAATTTTACTATTAGGTGGCCGAGGCTTGGTAACAGCTTGATTCTTATTGGCCCTGGAATGCTGCACTACTCTTGTAATTTCTCTCCACTCCTCCCACAGCTTCGCTTAAAGTCCCTTCCTAAAGCCCTCTAGAAAGGATCTAGTTTGTGCCATCTGTTTCCTGCTGGAACCCTCATTGATACATTACTCTAGATAATACAAAGAGAGAACCATAAAACAGTCAGTAGGTTTCCTCTAACTACGCAGCCAGCGAGTGTCTACTTTTCCTCTTTTAATTCCCACTTAGAACCCAGGCACTTCCTCCTTGCTGCTTCCAACTGATTCCTATTAATATCTCCATGAATTCTAAAATGATAGAGTCTTCTCCATTCTTTTTTTCATTCAGAAACAAACTTTGCTATAGTTTAGGAATAATTTTCTATGCCTTATTTTTATTATTTTTCATTTTGTTTTGTACTTTTTAGAGGCATTATTGTGCTTGATTACACCCTACTGCCCATATTTAAATTTAGCCACAGGCTATAATAAAATCTGAATGTAAAGCAGTAAACTTTTTAAATAAATTTTGCTCTTACTGAACTTTTTCAGTGAATAAGAGTTATAAAATTTACAAAGAGGCCATTGACAAGAAATGCAATATAAAATAAACTACTTCTGAGATAATACAGATATAATAGTAATGCTTCTACTTTTCATTCTATTGTTTTTTAGTCTCATCCAGATATTATAGCAACTTTAAAACACATTTGGGAATAAGCAATTGATACTGATTTATAATGAACTTCTTTCTCTACGTATTATTTTGGGAAGTGCCACTGTGGAATTGTGAAATGAATAGCAAATTACTATGTTACTTTTTTTCTTCTGCAGGTGTAGTCTTAGTATTACATAATTCTTTTTTGTTGTTGGTAAATCTACCCTTCCATTCGGCAAGGAACATTTTCCAGCAAGGGTTTTGTCCTATTTCTGTTTATTTTGGCTTCCAAAGATATGGGTATTCAAAAGGAAAGCAGAAAAATATGGAGTTAGAAATCCATAAAACAAATCATAATGAAGCTTCTTGCACAAACAGATCTAAAACCCAGAAAAGATTAGCAGTGAATTCTGTATCTCCTGTATTTAAACATACAGGTTTAAAAAAAAAAAAAAAAAAAAAAAAAAAAAAAAAAATATATATATATATATATATATACAGGTTGATATTAACTATGTGTATTTCTCCACATTATTTTGTTATTTATTTGCATTCTGTCTTCCTTTTTTGTGACTGTTGTTCTTGATATTAGACAGAAGACCCAAATGCACTGAGGGTAAATGCCTTTACTAAATCAGTCTGGTTAGTCCTAATGTTTTGGCTGAATTGACAATAACAGTCAGAAGATTCAGGAATACGCCACACTTAGCAAAACTGACCAACCATGTGCCCTTCCTTTTTGGGTGAGAGGGCTGTAATGCTAGCTGTACATAATGGGATAGGTGAGGATGTTAGTAGTAAAATCAGAAAATGGGCTGTTTATCTTAGGGGGGGGTGTGTGTGTGTGTGTGTGTTTTGGAAAACAGCCCACTGCTCTTTGGCCATTTCTGGGTCAATTCCACTACACTGAGAAATGGTCAAGAAGTGAGTGCTAGTTTCCACAAGTGTTCAAGGAATGGCAGAATGATTGAAGCCCTCACAAAGGCAGCAAAGCACATGAGGATTCACCTAAGTGTGCTTTTCCCAACTCATATAATCATGCTTCATCAATTTTAAGTTGCACATTTGAAGAAAAATGTCACTTACAATTATGGGCATCTCACAACTGCTGCTCACGGGCATGGATGACATGGAGGCTCTGCCATGGTGGGCAAGGGCAGGCCCTGGCGACAGCATTTTATCTGCTGCATGTAAAGGGACTCACTGAATTTGAACTGCTGAGTGCTACCTGTTCCCAGTGGCATGTTTGATGGAAATGATAAACTCAACAATAGGTATGTGGGAAGGGCCAACAGTTAGGGAAAGTCATGGGTGGGGACGGCATAATTATGGCACATGCGGGGAATACCAGAGAGCTATTCACATACTCCTAACCAAACCTACACTTATGCCAATGTGCATAAAAACCTCAAAGGGCCCAGATAAAGTAAAGGTCAGAGAAGAATTTAAAGTAGCCTGAACTATGAATGTACTACTCAGCCCCTACACAGATGAGGTTGAGTATAACCTCTCACCACCAGGCTACAAAGATTATACGGGACAACCCCCAGAAAAGCAGATCTGAAATTAAAACAAGAAAATACCTATGGCACATGTGTATATACAAACTGAGCAGAAGTATCAGTGGAAACAAACAACAGGGGAGCCAGGTTTCACAAAATTAGCTCCAGTAAATTAGTAAACAATGAAATAAAACACAGCAACAATAATGCCCTTCAGATTATGACTGTTATTATCAGGGAAAATATCAAAATACTGAGTTGCTGTATTATCTAAAATGTCCAGTTTTTAACAAAAAATTGTGAGACATGCAAAGAAACTGGCAAGTGTGACTCATACTCAGAGGGGAAAAAAGTCATTAGAAACTCTGGAACATCCCAGTACTATAGCAGACAAAAGTTTCAGAGAAGCTATTATACATAAGTCTCAGGGAGTAAAGGAAACCACAGTTAATGAGTTACAGAAAAGCTTGAGGAGGGCGGGAGTCCAAGCCGGTGACAAAGGAACACGTGGCCTTACCTCCTCCCCGGACACACTGAACCACATGTACACATAAAGCAGTAGATCCTGAAGAAGAGCTGAGACCTGTCTGAATAGCTTCTGCACAACAAAGGGTAGAGCAACGCCACAGAGAATAACAGAAGACATGAGACAAGGTAGTGATGGGAAACCCACACCCAGCACTGTGAGCTATAGTTGGGAGGGACAAGACAAAGGGAACCACCAGCTGATTCACCCAGTCCTGGGGCACAGAAAAGCGAACTAACCTTAGAGAGCTTGCTAAACAACAGAGAAGCTGCTGGAATACTTTTCAAGGATCAGAGGTGCTGGTGAACACCACTGTTTACAGCAGAGAGAAGCAGAGGCAGGGTGCCCCAACCTGCTGCCCCAGGGAGCCCCAGGCCCATGGCCCACATGAGCACAGTTACTCCCCAAGGCAGCCCTCCCCCCACGCCACATGTGCCACCCAAGCTCCAGTTTTTTCTCACCAAGGGCACTGGGACTGGGCAATTCCAGGACAGTGCCCACTATAGCGTAAGCCATCTCATCGAGGCAGCACAGGTGCTAAGCACCCTAGGACTCTCCAGCCTGCACCTGCTTCAGCTCCAGTTGTCCCACTAGGCAACCCCTTACCTCTGTAGAGCTTCTTGAGATCCCTTGCCTGTGCCTGCCTCAGCTTCATCCATCCTGCCAGGATGCTCCCTGTGTGGAGTGTCCTGGGACCCCCCAAGGCTGCCCTGCCTCAGTTCCTGCCATCCTGCCAGGGCATGCCCTGAATAGAGCACCATGGAACCCTCCAAGCCTATGACTGTTTTAGCCTCAGCCACCTCACCACGATGGCCCTGGAAGCCCCAACCTGTGCCCATTACAACACAAGCCAGCCTGCTACAGCTGTCAGACACATGCAGTCTACACAGGGACATTACTACACAAGGCCACTCTCTCAAGACTAGAAGAGATAACTGTTATGCCCAATGCATGTAAACAAACATAAGAAAACAAACAAAATGAGGAGACAGAGGATTATGTCCCAACTGAAAGAACTGGACAAAATAACTAAATGAAACAGAGAAAAGCAATCTTCCTGATAAAGAGTTCAAAGTAATGGCTATAGAGGTGCTCACCAGACTTAATAGTGGATGAACTCAGAGAGAAAGACAACTTTAACAGATACAAAATATAAAAGAGAACCAATCAGAATTGGAAGAATATAGTAACTGAAACAAAAAATACACTGGAGTGAATCAACAGCAGAAGAATGGAATCAGTGCTTTGGAAGACAGGGTAATGGGAAGCACTCAAGCTGAGCAGCAAAAAACAAAGAACTTTAAAAAATGGAGACAGGTTAAGGGACCTCTGGGACAACATTAAGCATCCTAACATTTACATTATAGGGGTCAGAGAAAAGAAAAGAGGGAACATAAGGAGCAGAAAACTTATTTGAAGAAATAATAACTGAAAACATCCATAACTAAGGAAGAAAATAAATATCCAGGAGGTTCAGGAACAAAGGGAGCCCCAAATGAGATGAATTCAAGGAGGGTCACATCAGGACACATAATAATTAAAATTTACAAGATTAAAGATGAAGAAAGAATCTTAAAGGCAGGAGAGAAGCATCTAATTACATACAAGGGAAATCCCATAAGGCCATCAGCTAATATTTCAGCAGAAACTTTTGCAGGTCAGAAGGTAGTGGGACAATATCTTCAAACTGCTGAAAGAAAAAACCCTACAACCAAGAACACTCTGCCTGGCAAGGTTATCATTTAATAATTGAAGGAGATACAGTTTCCAGACGATGGTGAAACAATCCCATATACATAAAAAAGACACAAATAAATTTAACCAAGGAGGTGAAAGCCTGTACTGTGAAAACTATAAGACGGGGATGAAAGTTAGAGGAAACCTACTGATTGTTTTATGATTCTCTCTTTGTATTATCTAGAGTACTGTATCAATCAGGGTTCCAGCAGGAAACAGATGGCACAAACTAGATCCTTTCTAGAGGACTTTAGGAAGGCACTTTAAACGAAGCTGTGGGAGGAGTGGAGAGAAATTACAAGAGTAGTGCAGCATCCCAGGGCCAGTAACAATCGAGCTGTTACCAAGCCTCAGCCAAAGGATCCAGGAGAAAGAGAAGGCCCCCTGAAGGGACTCTGCAGGACAGGATCCTGGGGAATAAAGACCCTAAATTCTCTTTCCCCTTTTTCCCTCTGGCCTCATGCTGTGGCTCCCAGGGTCCACACATCACAGGAAGCTGGAGAAGTAAGGGGCAGGCTGATGGACAGTCTCTAGAGATGGACCTCCTGGCTTGGGGAAGGAACGGATGAAAGAGGATGAGGGGTGACCCTGGAGGACAGTGGAATAAAGCTGCCCCACATACTATTTCAGAATGCTGCTTCTGTAGAACTTACAGTCCCATGAGGAGCTGTGTTGGTAAAAACAACCAAAACCCAATTAAGTATGAGTGGCAAAGAGAAAAGAATGAGTGTCAGTTGCAGGACTCTGATTAAACTTTTTGATGAAGGGTTTCCTTCCTATCTCAGGTCAGCTACCCAACAGATGTCCTCATGGGGCAGCTTTGGCCCCCTTTCTTTTGAACCACACCAAGTATTTCTGGGACCAGTTGAGAGGTTCAGTAGAATTTTACCTTTTTTTTTTTTTAAAGCCACCATGTGTCAGACACTTTTGTTAAAAACTGATGATATAAAGTTGGTGAAATAAAGACTCAGTTGCAGCCATCAAAGTTCTGATGGGAGGAGGAAGTAAGGCACCTGTAAACCTTGTCTGGATATAACTGGTAAAGGAGGTGGGGGCAGGCAAGGGGAGGAGGACAGGGACCCATTTCTCCCCTTCAGCACTTTATTTATTAAAGTGCTGTGTGCATTACATCGTTATTTCTCTGATGACCCCATGGGATTCACGGTGTTACCATCCCCATTTACATAGGAGAAAACTGAAGCATGGAACAGTACTCAAGCCAGGAAGGTGGGATTTGAGCTAGGTAGTGTGGCCCTAGCCACTCCCCGCATTCGCACCATTAACATCCCCTCCCACTCACTTCCCAAGCCTGAAAGGCAACATGGAAAGAGAGGAAGAGTGATAGGAGGGTTTTTAGTGAGGATGATAGTCATTTAAAGCAAAATGACAGTTGACTTCTTGAACCACGTGAATGGCACAGGTCGACTTATATGCGGATTTTTTTTTTTTTTCAGTAAATACGGTACCAGTCCTGTAAATAGATTGTTTTCCTTCTGTTTACATTCTTACTTGAAGAATACAGTATATAATATGTATATAAAATCTCTGGTAATCAACTCAGTTATGTTTTCAGTAAGGCTTCCAGTGAACAGTAGGCTAATAGTAGTTAGGTTTGGGGGGTGGTCAGAGTTATTATGCAGATTTATTACGGTACGGAGAAGGGAAAGGCAGCATCCCTAACCTCCACGTTGTTCAAGGGTCTGCTGTCCTGTGTCGCAGTGTTGTGTTAACCACTTTTACACTTTGTAACCCAACAAGAACTTCCAGCGCTAAATAATCAAGTAATGTTGGTTTAATCTTTTCAAACCACCTATGCTATAAAGAGATTAAAAGCATGGAGTAATGATTCTCTCATCTCCCACTAAATCTCTGTGAATACTTTGCCCTTGGGTACCTTTTATCCATCATCTGTGTTGATCTACTGCGACTGATCACGGCTTAAAAATAGAAATGTTAATAATAAAGTACTAAGATTAATATAAGACCCGTCAACTCCTTATACATTTTTATTCTGTTAACTCATTTTCATGATCATGGTTCACAGGAAGGTATTTTTGTTTTAAGCTAATTTATGGATATAAAATTATAACTGAAATTTATACAGACACAGTAGCGTTCCAGTCACTGAATCAAAGTAGTTGATTAAACGTAGCTTTGTAAAGTCTCCATGATGTTTGTACTTCCCTAGAGAGAACTAGAAAGATCTGTCTTCCGGATTTCTTTTCCCTACAGTGAGTAGAGTGTTGCTGATCTCGGGAGCTCTGTGAGTGCAGCTGTGTATAGGCCTTCAGCGGTCAGTAACATAAGTGAATAGTCTCTCAATTTAAAATCACCAGCATCTCTCTCGTTGGAGCCACAGTTCTTTCAATGGAACACTATTAAAAATGAAAAACAAAACAAAACACCCCTCAAGTCCTTAAGTATAGGGTATGCAATCTACTGACTCGACTGGGGAAAAAAAAAAGAAAAATTACGGCTTATAAACTGTTTACAGTCTAGCCATATTGTATTTCTGGGGTGGGAGGAAAACTGTAGAATAACAATGGTTTTACTCCCTCGAACTTGCTTAATTTCCTGGCCTTGAAGTAATTTAGCTGCCTAGGAAAGCATGTAAGACTTTAGTCTCCCTGGGTACTGTTTCCTGCGCAGTGAATGTGGTTTGGGTTTGTTAAAAACAGCAAACCCTCTCCCTGGTAAACATCAGTCATCAGTAAGGCAGACCCATTGACCTGCCAGTCAGAGTGAAACCTTGTACAATTTGAGTGGTAGAAATATTCAGGCACAATTCCATCATTCATGTTCACTTATTGGACTTGACTTTGGCTCCAGCTGTTAAGCTATGTTCCCATGATGTAGCTCTATTTTTGGTTTTGAGGCATTAGCTTTTCTTTCCCTGGGTTCTGCTTATTTAGCATATACTAAATATTGTGGGTGAAGTTACTCCACCAGTATCCTTGGAGAAATTACTTAATCTCTCAACATTCCCTTTGTTGTAACCGTAAAAGTTGTACAATAATTTCTCCTTTTAGGGTTGTTGTGAGAAATGCATTAACAGACCAATGTCAATAATGTAATTCCAGTCTGTACTGTTTAATTACTACCCAGGACACTGTGTGATCACTCAGTTATTTACAGAGTATTAGAAAGGTGCTACTATCCTCCCGGTTTTACTGAGGAGGAAACCAAAGCTCAGAGAGGTTCGGTAACTTGCCTGGAGTCACACAGCTATGGTGTGGTGAAAGCAGACCTCACATACCCACTGCCTGACTGTGAAGCTCCAGGCTTCTTGTTGTACTGTAGGCTAATTAGTGAATCGTCTGCTGATCTTGCCTCAAATCCAGCCTTCTGTAATCCCTGAAAAGGCTTCCCCCACCTAAGATGTGTTAATTTTCAGAAATCTTGCTGGTAATATTTTAATATTCAGCAACGTTTTATACTACTGTGGAGGAATATTAGGCACTATATATATGGATTTAGGAAAAAATTCTCTGTGAGGACCAGTCAGCTTTTTTGACCGTATAATTTCTAAAAGATAGCACTTAGGTTCTCTTTAATGTGTCTGCTTAATTTTTTCTTAATGCACTGTGCTTATATATGTCCTCTAAGAGTTCTGAATGACACTGGAAGACTTTAGTTCTCTCTTACGGTAACTGGAGTGGGCACTGTTTTCATCAATCACAAATACAGAGTTGTATCATTACCACAGTTTATGAGCTTAGGGGTATCACATCTTTCTAATAAACCTTGTACATTCGCAGAGTGATTTGACACTTAACAGGATAAGACTCAGTAATATATAGGTCTTACAGTTTTTGTTGTACTGATAAAGAATTGGAACTTAAATTTTATTAATGTGAATCATATGGAAATTTACATGGGGTGGGGCCAGATAATTTGACCAAAATTTCTCAATATCTCAATAGTATCTGAAAAGTATAAAGTGACAGAGAAAACTGCCCTCTTTGGGAAGTATACTGAGCAGCCTTCTGTGTGCTTTATTGGTACGTGCTTAGGAGACAGAGATTCTGGGGAATGCCCCCAAAGCTCTTGGGTCTTCAGTTTTCTCACTTACACTAAGAGGTTGGCTCGTGATCAGTTTACTATATACACAGTAGGAAATTGAAGGAACACTGCAAATGTTTTATTTAAACTTCTTCAGGAAATACTTTGGCAGTATGCTCTGGAAGGTCATTAGAATTGAGTTATTAACATCAGAATAGCTCTTGTAATCCAAAGCCCAGAATGATCCACCAGCTTCAAGGCCCCACAGCCCTTCTTGAGGGGCTCTCAAGTCCTTGGCTCCGCCAGTCCCATTGGACTTCCTTACAGGGTCCCAGAGCTCCAGGTTCTCCTTTAGCCGGAGTAACCCTATGCATCTGATGGCCCTATCTCTGGAGCCCATTTCCAGATAACTTTCTCTTAGCATGAGTCATACAAAATTAAGGAATGAAGGAAGACGTAGTTCAGCTGGAAGTGTAGAATGTCAGTGTGGTACACATACCTCTGTCTTCCCAGCACCAACGACTGTCTTGTGCTCAGACTGCTGTAGTAGCCCTCGTGGTTGACTGCACTCCAGAGCCAAGGCTGTGTGCTTGTGTCCTTGCAGCTGTTCCCTACTCTCTTGGTGTCTCTTCAGTGACTGGAAACCTGTGGTTGGGGGTATCAGAGAGGGTTGTGGACAGAAATGCTGGCAGCTGGTTTGCCTTCAGGGATGACATTCTTTGTAGTTGCTTCTCTCATGAAGTGTCTTTCTCTCAGCCAATCCCACAGGTAGACATTTACTTCAGTGCCTAAAGATGGATAGAACTGATTTTTTTAAAAATCTTAAAACTATATATGACCTTGGACACCGTGTTAATTTAACATTCCTTCCTTTATATACTACCACCAACTCCCAGTAATGCACTCCTTTTACCAGTGAGGAACAGAAGCCTGGTCAAGCTATAGTAATTACTGGCAGAACTTTATCCATGTGTCTCCCTTTCTAGCCAATTTTATAGCACACTATATAAATTTTAAGGAGGTGGACTTTTTACTTGAAGTTATGTTTTGTTTTTTTAAGATGTCAGATATGTGTTCCCTGTAATTCAAAAACATTGGGTTATTTTTCTAAAGCTCTAGAATTGTTAGAAGATAATACTGGGCTTGTTAAAACAAATTTATAAATAATTATCCTAAATGTTTCTCCTGTGTTTTGAAATACAGTTTCATTGGCTGATCTCTAAGACTTTCTGGTAATGCACAATATAATAACATTTATAGTAACATTACAAGAGAACAATAGGATCATTCTGATTTATAATTTTTTAAAGATTCTATTTATTTGAGGATAAGAGTATGTATGTGAAAGAAAGCCTGAGTTAGGGTGAGGGGAGTGGTAGAGGGAGTGGGAGAAGCAGACTTCTGGCTGAGCAGGCAGCCCTACTCAGGGCTCAATCCCAGGACCCTGAAACCATGACCTGAGCCATGAATGAAAAAAAAAATAGGCATTGTTTTCACAGATTCATTTTTATTAACTAATTGCTTTACACACGAAGGATGCTATTTACTAATCGTTTTCTTTGAGAAAGCATCTATGTCTTGGTTTCATTTGAACTGGATAATGTTTCTGAATTATCAGTTGTTAACAATATATTGTCTCTGCATTCGGGATTCTAATTTCTAATATATGTGTATACATTTAGCTTCACATTATTCTTTTGGAAGTTATATGCAGAAGTTTACAGGAAGCTGATTTTTTTCATCAAAAATTTTATATGCAGAAAATTCTCTTTAATCAGGATATAGGGTATTCTGTTTAGTGGTGTCACTGGTTATGTCATTCGGGTGATAGGGATTGTTTAAATTGCTTGTCAGGGGTGCCTGGGTGACCTTCGGCTCAGGTCACGATCTCAGGGTCCTGGGATCGAGCCCCGCATCAGGCTCCCTGCTCAGCGGGGAGCCTGCTTCCCTCTCTCTCTCCCTGCCTCTCTGCCTACTTGGGATCTCTGTCTGTCAAACAAATAAATAAAAATCTTTTAAAAAAAATAAATTGCTCTTCAGTATCAAACTGATACTGAGAAGAATTTCACTCCAGTTTTTCGAATACTCATCAGATACATGGAAGGATTTTGGAGCAGCTTGGTGGTAGATCCATGCTGCCAACTGGCCTTAGGCCTTATGTGTGGAAGCAAGTCTCAATTTAAAGGCATTGCCAACAGCAATCTACAGAGAACAATTTTCTGTATTTAGTGGCTGAACAAATAGCATATAGCATCACAGAATACCATTTAATGCATAATGGTTATTTTCAAATAAAACTTTTATTGCCATTGGTAAAAAAAATTAACTTTTGAATATGATTGGATAAGTTCTTCATTTTTTATGTAGTGTTGTTTTATCTAGCATCAGCTCGAGAGACATCCTCTTTACTTCGCACTTCTGTTAACAATAACAGCTGTGATGATGAAATCCCCAAGATAGTGGTGAAATATCTTCCAAATTAGACTGTGCTCGTTGGGTCAGGTTTCCCCCGCTGTCTGAGATGGAGATGCATCTTAACACTTCCTTCCAGGCTACCTTGTTGGGAAGGTAATATGCATCCTAGAATGTGCAACTACCTTCTTCAGATTCTCACCTAGAGACGAGTCAGATGGAAGCCCAATTCCCATTGCCAGACATGCGCAAAGACAGTTACTTGGGGTAGAACGGGCGAAGAGTTCGAATCCACACCGCGGGCAGTAGAAAGAACTCAGACTCTTAACCCAGGGTTAAACCATGAATTGACCAACACAACTAAGTGTGCCCTTGGGCAAGTTTTTGAGCAACTTTGAGTCTCCTCAGTGTGAGGTACAGATTGTGATTCCCATTTCACACCATTACTGTGAGGTTTATGTCAAAGCACCTGGAGCGATCACAGAGATATTAATAAATGTTCATTGAGGGGCGCCTGGGTGGCTCAGTGGGTTAAAGCCTCTGCCTTCGGCTCAGGTCATGATCCCAGGGTCCTGGGATTGAGCCCCGAATCAGGCTCTCTGCTCAGCAGGAAGCCTACTTCCTCCTCTCTCTCTCTCTGCCTGCCTCTCTGCCTAATTATGATCTCTGTCTGCCAAATAAATAAAATCTTTAAAAAAAAACAAAAATAAATGTTCGTTGAGTACGAATCTTTACTGCTCGTGTTCTCACATGGCTTAACTTAAATGGCACTGAAAGCAAAAAAAAAAATCAGTACAAAGAAGATGGGATATATACTAGCAGGCAGTGTTTTATGTGGATCCTTTATGTCAACAGGAATAAAGCCACTGCAAGGAGAATTAATTTCACACACTAGCCTTCTGCAAATGCCTCCTGTTCCAGGATGGCTCTAACCAGTATCACTTAACCCCAAGGTGAAAATGAATACACCAAGAGGGAGAAACAGTTGTTCAATTTATTACAGAAGCTGAGCTATCAAATTAAACTTGTTATTTATAGTATTTCTAATTGTCAACCTGATTTATATAATAATTTTTCAAGATCACATGTGCAGAAATTGAATCAGCAACCTGTTATTTCCAAGGAGGCTTGGTGATTATATTCTGGAATGGAATTCAGGCAGTTGAATCTCTTCTACCTCCTCAGGCAGAGCCCTTGGGCACAGCCATGGAATTTGTAGAAAAGTAGAAATTACTGGGAGCGGCCCATTTGCATTTATTATACAGTGCTAAATAATAGAAGTAAGTCAGTGGTTGGTTTTTGTGGGATTAATAGAACCCAGTTGTTTTAGGAATATAAAGGAATGGGCATGGTTGTACTGGACGAATCATTTGTTATTTAAATAAAACTGAGCCTTAGGGGAAAAGCTATAAATTTGTGCCAAATTATTAGTAATGATGTTTTATATTGTGTGTATGTTAATTCCGTGTATGGTTGACATCAGTATTTTAGCCTTGACTTACTATTTTTTTAAAATCCCTGAAGTTTCCCAGGACTTTTCATAATAAATCTCTTAACCTAGAATTCAAGCTGGTTCTTAAATGTTGATGGATGTTTGGACAAATACTGCCAACGTGGTTGCAGTTTTCCAATTTTACTACCCCAGATAGTAGTCTATCTTTGAGGCGCCTGGATGGCTCAGTCATTAAGCGGCTGCCTTCGGCTCAGGGCATGATCCCAGGGTCCTGGGATGGAGGCCCCCATGGGGCTCCTTGCTCAGCAGGAAGCCTGTTTCTCCCCTTTCTTCTCCCCCTGCCTGTGTTCTTTCTTTCTCTGTGTCACTCTCTATCAAATGAATAAATAAAATCTTTAAAAAATAATCTATCTTTGGATGATATAAATTAGAAATTTCACATGACTTCTATACTTTTTTGTATAGTTCTCATTTGTAATGTGCCTATATCCCATATCTGCACAGAAGCCCCATTTTTCAAAAATAGGCAATTTATGATTAAATTAATATTTTACTTAATTCATTAATGTCAGAAAGTACAATACTAGTGAGTATGGTTTCTTAAATAAATAGAGTCACTTTGCCCATTTTTTCCAGTTTTACGAATTACTTTGTATGAAGGAATACTTGGGTAAATGAAACTTTTTTTTAAAAAGTCAGTTTTGGGATGCCTGGGTAGTTCAGTTAGTTAAGTGTCTGCCTTTGTCTTGGTCTCAGGGTCCTTGTATCGAGTCTCACATACGGTTCCCTGCTCAGTAGGGAGCCTGCTTCTCACTTTCCCTCTGCCCCTGCTTGTGCTGTCTCTCTAAAATAAATAAATGAAATCTTTTTTTTTTTAATAAATTTTAACATTTTTTTAAAAATCCATTTTACTTTACAATGTGTTATTTTGACAGTTGCATATTCCTTTTACTTTTCCCTTCCCTCCCCTCTAAAGTGAATTCCAGAAAATCCCATATAGTCTGTGGTTAGTGGTATTATTAGAATTCCCATGGTAGTATATCAGCTTTTTTCTTTAATTATGACATTTTTAATTCTGAGAAATTTTAAACATGAAGAAAATGTGCCACACAGATTTAATAGATGTCTCACCACAAACGTCTCAGTTCAGGTTATTTTTTTTTTTAAAGTAAGTCATCCATGCGGCTAAAATTCTGATCACTTCTCTCCCCTCCTTTCCTTGAGGGAGCAGAGCATGAGTTTGTACATCGTGTAGTCATGTCTAGTTATAAAAGGATACAACATGTAGGATCCTGTGTATCGTTCAAGATACATTCTACCCGGGCAAACTGTCACACAAGTTAAGAAAATCAAAGACGCTGATTCTTTCTCTTTGGAATGCATGTTAATTCACCGCTGTGAGTGAAAGCTGGTCTCACCTGGAGGTGTTTTGCCATCTTTTAGATGCCACCAAGTGGATTGCCAGTAGATTCCAGGTCTCAATGCCTTTTTTTTATGTCCTTGTGTGGTATTCCCCTCAAAGGACAGTGGGAACTGAAACAGGAACAGAGCTGCCCCCTTGTCTACTGCCAACCCCCTGCCACCACCTTTCTTCCCATCTTTGTAGGGATCCCCTTGAAGTCATGATGAAAATTTAAATGATCCAGATTCTTTTCTGTTTTCTTCAGTGTGTCTAAAAGTTTCTGGTACTTCCTAGGAGTTCCATAAATATTGAATGAATAAGTCTGTCAGTCAGAGATAATGAGAACTTTTCCCATTTTACTGAGATTTTTAGAATTTGTTAATCCACCTTAACCTTTCATGCATGATCTTAATTTCTTTGTTTTAAAGATTTTATTCATTTATTTGAGAGAAAGAGAGAGCATGAGCACACATCACGGGGGCAGGGTGTGGGAGGGGGGCAGAAGGAGTGGGAGAAGCAGACTCCCGGCTGAGCAGGGAGCCCAATGTGGGACTTGATCCCAGGACCCAGACATTATGACCTGAGCTGAAGGCAGATGCTTAACTGACTGAGCCACCCAGCTGCTCCGCATGATCTTAATTTCTGACTACGTAGCTGAAGGATTCCCTGAAGACAACTTAGTACTTTTGGGTGCTAATGTACCTGCATCTAAATGAAGCCAAGCAACAGTGTTCCCCAGAATTTTAGAATGAAAATGTTCAAACATATGGGAATGTTGGGAGAATTGTATAGTAAATGGGATGTTGGGAGAATTGTATAGTAAAAATATAGTATATTTACTACCTCTTTCTACAAGTACGATTTTACATATTTGCTTTATCATTTGTTTCTGCCGGGGTTTCCTGGTCTATGGATTTCAGAGTAAATGGCAATCATACGTGCGCTCTACCCTTAACATATCATTTCTGCTGTGTCATTAAGTAGAGCTCGATATTTATTGACCTCCTTTTTTGTTTTTTGAGGCAAAATTAACATACAGTGAAATGCACAAGTCCTCAGGGCAGCCTTTGATGAGTTTTGGCAAATGCCTGTATCCATATGGAATAAATCTTGAGCTAAGTATAGAACATTTTCAACCCTTGCAAGTTCCCTCCTGTGCCTTCCCAGGTAACCCCCATACCCACCCCCAGAGGCAACCACTGTTCTTTTTTTCCCCCTGCAGATTAGCTTGAAGCAACCAGTTATTAACACACTTGTGTTTTTATTTTTCCCCCCAATGCCTTATCTATAGTGGAAATATAATAAGTATTCAATAATTTCAGTGATTTAAACTTATAAGTTTAAATTTTTCCCCCATTTGAAAAAAAACAAAAACAAAACTTTGGTTGGATTTAGCAACACAAACAGGTACCGTGCCGCAAGGTTGAATGAACAATCCATTTTCCATTTTCACATCGGTCAGATTGTCTGAAGCTGTTCTTTCTGCTCTCCCGATGGCTCACTTACCCTTCTCCCTAATACTCTAACCATCTTCCAGGTCCTTTCTCATAGTTCACGGGTAAGCTGAGAGAAGCCGAAAGCATCCTCAGGAAGGTCAAGACATCATTTCAGACATAAATTCAGCCAGCATTTATTAACGGCTCGCTTTGTGCCAGGTCCTGGGCCAGACGCACTGGATCCCAAGATGAATAAAACATGAAGAACTCACAGTACGGTGATGCTGACAATAAGCCAGTTATTTATTCATTTACTACGTTCAGAAGATACTTCCTGAGCCGCCCCTGTGTGCCTGGCAGCAGGGATACAGGCCCGAACAAGAGAAACACAGTTCCTGCCCTCCTGAGCTTTAGCCCAGAGTCGAAGGCAATCCTTCGTGATTGCAACTGTGCCAAGTTTCCACAGATCAGGAGCGCAGGGCATTGCTGGAGCCACTGGCAGGCACATAGAGCCTTCTAGGCCCTCCCTGGGGATGCAGGCAGGCAGCGCAGGCTTTCTGGAAGCCATTGCCTTTAAGTGGATACCTAAAGGATAAGCAGAAGCAAACTAGGGGAAAGGGTTGTGCAGGAGCGAATACAGGTATGTGTTGTAAGAGTGGACGTTGAGTGCGGTGAGCGAGGAGGAAAGTGACATGGTGAAGCTGGAGAAGGAGATGGGGTCAATGCGGTCGATCCTTACAGCATTCATCATGGGAAGGTGTCCCCAGCTGACACGTTGAGCCTGCGTCATTCTCACACTTCACGCCCAGATCACTTATTGATTTATTGGGTTAGCTTCGGTGTGAAATCCAGAATCGGTCGTACTGTTTGAGAAAGAAGCAATGCTAAGAGGAAAAGCTAAAGAGTCCTGGAACTAAGGAATAATACGACGTGATTTTAATTTCATCGGACTTCTTAAAAGAAGCTGCTCTGTCGGGTCGGGAACCCTGAGAGCAAAGGGAACAGGGACGGCAGGAAGCCTTAGACCAAAGGCCTGAATTTTGCTTTCTCCATCAGAGGCCCAGAATCCGCCCACGGCACACGGCAGCCATCAGGCCCTCCCCAGTAGGTAGTTCAGCAATTTAAAAATAACTTAATAGGGCTAATTTCTTACCTTTGGATCACTTTGATCTTCTTGCATTACTTAATACCCTGTAATAAAATTTAGTTCCCATAACAAAAATAATATTCCAATGTAAAGATTGTTGTGAGGCTTGAAAAAATCCTGTAAAATGCAACGCTTTGTGCATCCCAGATAAGATTCTATAGGAAAAAATCCACAGTGATTCAGCTGCGGCATTGCATCGTGTGCTATTGCTGATAAAATCTCCATTACCTTTTTGTAAATTTAATTTTAATTACATCAGCCTAGTGGGCTCCATGCAGATATTTACTTTTAGTATAATGGATTTTTAAGGGAAAATGCTCCATGAAAGCCTTGCGCGTTGAATATTTTATTTGAAAGCAAATGGCAAAAATATTTTTATAACATTCAATATTGATACTCTGAGGAAAAGCAGAGTGAAAACATCCTTTAATGGATTATAAGGAAACCATCACAGCCCCTAGCTGTGACTAGTAGTTAGAAGTTCACACTGACTATAATATATTATTCATAAATACATTGGAGTGAGAGGATAACTTGACAAAAACATTGTTTTGCTGGTTTTTTTCTCCATAAAACTATTAATATGCTTCATGTGGCATGATAGGACTAAGATAGTGCACCCTTATAGGGATGAGACCTGAAAAATACAGCCATAAATTTGTAATGATCATGGTATTTAAACTTAACTAAAATTCTTTAATTGCTTTTGATTAGTTTAGAATAGAGAAGAATGTCCACTGACAGGCATCCTCTGGGTTTTCTGAAGTGTGCATCTTTTTTTTTCTTTTAATGACCCAGTAGGACTCATTTCATGGTGACTTGCCATAAGGAGCAGCTACGAAAGACGTGGCCCAGCCCCAGACTTCCTCCTCGCTCATTGCCTAGTCATGAGATGGCAAACTGCAAGATGGTAAAAATGTGGCTTCTTCCTTTTCTTCTGAGTTCCACATATTCCAGTGAAATGGAACATCGTTTTTCTCTATAGCAAATTTTTTGTTTAATTTGAAAGATTTGGTGACTTTTAAGGATGTCAGACCTGCATCGTGATTGATCAGGTATGGGAATCCTTTGTTAAAAAGAGTTGTACAAACTTAGTCATCAGAAACTAGAATTACACAGGTCTGAAAGGCCATGCAAAGCATGGCCTCAGTCAGTGATCCTATGTCTTGTGTTGGAATACCTCCACTAGCAGCCCATTCGACCTGGAAAGCGCTAGCGAGTCAAATTTTTCTCTTGCTTTGGATTGAAACCATCTCACTAAAACGTGTTCACTGTCCCCTGTGGGGTATATTTTAATGACCTATGCACAGCAACAGCAGGTGTCCCTGTGTGTCCCGTTCCTGATTTCATTGCCTTAATTTTTTCTGTCTTCTTATAATTATTAAACCCTCAAATCTGGCTCTTCCTTTGCTCTGCTCATGGCGTCAATTATCTCTACGTTATCAGTAATTCCCATAAACTTCATCTCCTACCTTTCTTGGCCTTCATCAGATCCTAGATTTCCAAATATCTCTAAGGCATTGCTGGAACGACCTTTCAGACATATAATATTCTGAATTAAACAAGATCTTCCCTTCTGAAATGACTCCGGGGCTCAGTGGCCCTAAATTCATTTCATCGTTCTACCATTTTTCTAGTCTTCCAGGTGGAATGTATGTTTTTGTAATGTTTTATTTTGATACATAGGCAGTCCCCATTATTCAAGGAGTCCATATTTACACATTTGCCCACTTATAAAATGTGTCACCTCAACACCGATCCTCAGGGATCATTGCGGACATGCGCAGAGCATTGGAAACCATGAGTCCCCCGC
>PISX010030622.1:0-18520 GCA_004024625.1 Mellivora capensis | reverse complement strand
GCTCCACAAATAAGTGAAACCATATGATAATTGACTCTCTCTGCTTGACTTATTTCACTCAGCATAATCTCTTCCAGTCCCATCCATGTTGCTACAAAAGTCGGGTATTCATCCTTTCTGATGGAGGCATAATACTCCATAGTGTATATGGACCACATCTTCTTTATCCATTCGTCTGTTGAAGGGCATCTTGGTTCTTACCACAGTTTGGCGACCGTGGCCATTGCTGCTATAAACATTGGGGTACAGATGGCCCTTCTTTTCACCACATCTGTATCTTTGGGGTAAATACCCAGTAGCGCAATTGCAGGGTCATAGGGAAGCTCTATTTTTAACTTCTTGAGGAATCTCCACACTGTTCTGCAGAGTGGCTGCACCAACTTGCATTCCCACCAACAGTGTAGGAGGGTTCCCCTTTCTCCACATCCTCTCCAACACACGTTTCCTGTCTTGCTGATTTTGGCCATTCTAACTGGTGTGAGGTGGTATCTCAATGTGGTTTTAATTTGAATCTCCCTGATGGCTAGTGATGATGAACATTTTTTCATGCGTTTTTTAAAAAGGCATGACTCTGTTGTGCTCTTTATTCAAATAAAATTGCTAGGGTTTTGTCTACTATTTCCTGAAGGAAAAACTGTTGTTTTCTGATGAGCTAAGCAGGCGGCCATAGTGCTTTCATTATGATTCTGTAAACAATAATGCACACATTAATCATTATGTTAGTCATAGAAAATTAAACCTATAGTTTTATAGTATAAAAATACTTAGAATAAAATTATGTTTTTAAGAGAGACAGTACAGTCTGCATCATTGCTACTATACTTTTTGGTCTTATAATGTTAAGATGTGTCTTGGTTCTATGAATTTATTCAGTCATAAACTGATCCAAAAAAAATGGTAAAAACTTTAAAGAAATTCATATTGCATAAAAGTAGTCTAGTTACATTAGTGCTAGATCTGTGCTAACTCACTGCCTTGGAAAATCAGCTTCCCAAGACACTAACAAATCAAGCTTTAATGCCAAAATTTAGCCATGGATGCTCACACTTTGTGTGTTTGGACTTCTGTCAGATGGTTAGATAGGCTGTGGAGAGATGGCTCTTTTTAAATACTAATCCTTCTTTGTGTAGGTTCATTAATAAGAACATTGCTATAAGCTTGAAGGGTGATAAGAAGGCTTAAGATTGAAGGGAATTTGTGAAGAAAATAGCATCTTCTTATACATTTTTACATGTACTTTTATTATTAGAATAGTAAAATCTTCTGAGAAGCATGTTAGATACTAATGCCTAGAATAAGCATGATTTTTTTTTCTTTGTGCAGAGCATTACTTACTAGGCTAAATACATTTTAGGGATATGTGATTTAAAGATTTTTTAGTACTCTTGATTTTTCATTTATTTATTAGAAGAGAGAGAGCACTGGAGCACACACCAGCATGACCAGGGAGGGGCCAGAAGGGGGAGAGAGAGAAGGAAAGGGGGATAATCCCCAGCAGATTCTGCACTGAGCATGAGCCAGACACAGGGGCTTGATCTCAGAACCCTGGACTATGAAAGGAAGAGTCGATGCTTAACTCACTGAGCCACCCAGGCACCCCAGTTTACTTTTAAACTTACACCTATTTCTGTAACATTTCACAGATAAAAGCAGCAAGTTTTACTCTCCATGGAATAGCGAACCCCATCTTTTCTGTTTTGAGCACTTGATTAGGTTTTATCTCCTGTTCTTACACTAGGAATCCATATGCTTGAAACTAAATGATAATAAAGCAATCAAGTCATGTGTTTTTCTATCATCTTTATTGCATACTTCTTCATTCAGATAATCAAATTTAAAATTTGTCTACCAAAATAAGAAGTTTGTTTCATAACTCTTGCCAAGTGAAACAAGCTAGTATTCGCAAAAGAAACAATACCTATCACATTAGTTCCAGTATTTAATGTGGATTTAATGGGATTTCTGGTATTATAAGGCATCTTCTGGGTATAATAAGGCATAATGTAAGGCATATTTTGGTGACCTGTAACTAATTTATCTTTAAGAGAAAAAGCCAGTTAATATGGAGAATTTCTTGCCCCAAATACCATTTACTTTTTTGTTTATGCATTAATTTTTTTATCTTAATGGATAATAAGCTCATTCTTTTCTTCTCTAAGTGTATGTGATCAGTTCTTTTTAAATTATGTAGTCACTTCTAATATGACAGTAGTATATTTGTACAGCCAACTTTGCAGCTAACACATACAACTGTGCCACTTAGAGAACCAAAAAGTACACTTGCAAAGTCATGAATTTTAAAGAGGTTCAAACTTAAATTTAGCATTTGGGCAAAATTATTTTAAAACTAATCACAGGGGGCGCCTGGGTGGCTCAGTGGGTTAAAGCCTCTGCCTTTGGCTCAGGTCATGATCCCAGTGTGCTGGGATCGAGCCCCGTATCGGGCTCTCTGCTCAGCAGGGAGCCTGTTTCCTCCTCTCTCTCTGCCTGCCACTCTGCCTACTTGTCTGTCAAATAAATAAATAAAATCTTTTAAAAAAATAAAAATAATCACAGTCCTCATATTGCATAATTAGCACCACTTAGTATTACATTTAGTTTTGGAAACCCGAAGTGAACCATTCAACTCTGTAGCCAATGAAACTACTTATAACATCTCTGTGCTGTTGCTTTTCTAACTCCCTCTTTCCCTTACACCTTCCCATGTGCGGCCGGGTCAGAGAGAACATGATTGAGAATACCATGTGTTATAAAATAAACTTACCAGGCCAGAAGCTACTTCCTCTCAAATCACTGCTTGGTCAACAGTTCAACACATTCGTAGAACCTTGGAGCTGAAAGTTGACCTTGGAGTTCATTTATTATATTCTCATTACTACAGAATCCACTCCACGGTGACCCTGAGAAGCACTCATTTGTCCTCTGTTTAATTGCCTTTTCCACATTACTGACCCGGGGTTTACAACGCTGTAATAGCCACATTGCTGTGTGCACTTAAGTTAATTCAGTGTCCTGAGCCTCGTTTTCTCATTTATAACATGATAATATAGTAATTATTCAGGAAGCCGTCACTTTGATTAATTAACAGTAATGGCTAACATTAAGTGTTTTCAATATAGGTTTTCTAAATGCTTTATATATATTATCTCATTTTATCAGAACAACTTATGTGTAATCAGTAAATGGACGATTATATTAATTATCATCATATCTGTTCATTGTAAGCATACCGACAAGATGGGATTTGGATTTAGCCTTTATTGTTTATATCTAAATTGTCAATTTCAAATATAGATTAAAACTGTAGCTGTAACTTGGAGTAAAAAAAAAAAAAAAATCCTTTGGGGCACCAGACTGGCTCAGTCAGTTAAGTGCCTGACTCTTGGTTTCAGCTCAGGTGGTGATCTCCTGGGTCCTGAGGTCTAGCCCCACCTTGGACTCCAAGTCCTGAGCGCGGAGTCTGCTTGAAAATTCTCTCCCTCTTCCCCTTCCCCCACTCTCACAGGCATGCACGGGCACTTTCTTTCTCTAAAATCAATCTTTTTAAAAAAAATCCAGTGATTTAAATATTGAAATTATAACAGTTGGATTAGTAAATGTTTATTGTTTTTAAAATAAAATGTAATAATGTTTATAACCGATCTTTTATACAATTACATTTTAAATAATATATTAAGAAATAGCTTAATAGGAATGTTAATATTTAACTGTTAAAAAAGGAAAGCTTAATAATTTGGTGGCAAAACTGCCATCAGTAGTATCATAGCCAAAAAGGTTTTCTATTTTACCCTCAGTTAAAAAGGGACATCTATTATAGTTTCAAAGATGTACAGTATAGAACACACACACAGTCTGACAGCTGATACTAAGAGATTTATCGATAATGTGAAACACCAAATTTAACAAGTAAAATTTGAACAAGATAATAATAATAGTTACATTCTAATAAAATTTTAGACTTATTCTTACACCCCAGAAATTCCTTCTCTGGTGACATTTTTTTACTCTGAGCCTCAGCTTTGGGTGAAAATTGCTCAGTATTTAAAATGTATCTTTGATCCACCTGTTAATTATCATGATCATCTTGACTATGGGAAGATAGTAGTATTGCCTGGCACCTTTTTAAGTCCTTTTTAGATGACTATAAACAAAAATGTTACAGATATGACAAAGGAATTTAAAACTAAGACCCTAGAGTTAGAGTGACAAGAAATACCTTGAAATCTTTTTTTTTTTAATCTATGCCATCAGTGGTGCTGTCCATTAATTGTTCGGTGACTATACTAGTCAGAAATAGCCACACTCTGTGGCAGAAGTCAAGAGCTAGATAGGTTCAGCTGTAGCAAACAGTAACTTGCTGAAAAGTCCTTCAGAAATGTTCACCAAGGGCATTCTGTGTGAACAGGTTAGAGAGAGACAGCAGTAAAGCTGTCACAGTCAAAAGTTGCCCCTCAGGAGTTCATGATTGGAGGAGGGAATAGACACTAAAAGAAGTAATTATGACTAAGTAAGATAATGTTTTTTGGGCGCCTGGGTGGCTCAGTGGGTTAAGCCTCTGCTCAGGTCATGGTCTCAGGGTCCTGGGATCGAGCCCCGCGTCTGCTCGGCAGGGAACCTGCTTCCCCCTCTCTCTCTGCCTGCCTCTCTGCCTACTTGTGATCTCTGTCAAATAAATAAATAAAATCTTTTTTTAAAAAAAGATAATGTTATTTTGTCCTTATTCTATTTGCTTAGAATTTAATGTAATATTAAATTTAATGTAATATTAAATTCTCTTTGTTTTCCCTGGTAAGCCATTTCAGTAGTTAGGAGACATACCTTTCTTTCCTACTGAAAAGTGTTTATCTCAGAGAAGATGTAGTGAAAGACGTCATTTTAGTGCTTAACCACCTATCATTACTGCCACCAGTGATTATAGCCACAGATTTCTTTGAGAGCCGAAGTCTGATTGCACACCTAAATTCTAGTAGTAGAGAATTTGTGAAGTTTAAACTTTTAGATTTTGCCATTAGCAATTAGTGATTCAAGCATATGTCTTTAATATATGTAGTTAATTGGCTTTATTGATTATTGTATAAACTAATTCTGACAGGTATTTTAATGTTCCCTTTGACCCAGAGAGCCTCCAAATTAGTACTATTATCGGAGGGCCAAGGTAGTTCCTTTATAAGCTTACATAATAATACCTGACTATTTGTTTTCAATAGGAATATGATGAAGAATGGGCTAAGAAAATTCAGAGTGAGAAGTTTCGCTGGCATAACTCTCAGTGGCTGGAGATGGTGGAGAGCCGTCAGCTGGATGAGAGTGAGCAGTACTTGTACGGTGATGACCGAATTGAGCCGTACATCCATGAGGGGGATATTCTTGAAAGACCTGACCTTTTCTATAACTCAGGTAAGGTGACAACCAAAGCAAAATTAAATAGTTTGTGTGCTATAAATAGGGATTTTGGTCGACCAGCCTTGCTCATTCCCAAGCTTTGGGAGCACTTCTTGTAGTATATAAGTGGAATTCTGCAAATAATTTTAGAAGTACCATCCATATACACCATGCAAACCTGTTAACTCACTTTTTTTCCAAGTTAGTCTTTGATGTGATCTCCATAAAAAAATGCTGTACCCAGGAAAATTACTCTTAGTTTATTACTTTCTTTATTTTTAACTTCTTTTTTTCAGTGTTCCAAGATTCATTGTTTACACACCACACCCAGTGCTCCATGCAATACGTGCCCTCCTTAATACCCACCACCAGGCTCACCCACCCCCCAACCCAGTTTATTACTTTCTAGACTGTATAACTTAAAATGACTTCCTCAGGGTTTTCATTTTTACTCTATTTGAGATTTATTTAAATGTATAACTTAACTAATCTATGTTTTGTTTTCCAATGTATTTCATTTTACCATGGTTTTGCTTTCAATTTGAACTATTTAACTCTACTTGGTTGGGAAGATTTAGACACTTAAACCTTTTTCCTTCTAACTCTGCTAGTGTTTTCAGGGTAAAATTAAATTTCTGTATAAATCATACATATATTATAATGTTGATTCTGCCATACTGCCTTTTCCAAGGATGAGCTTGGCACAAAGATTTGGTAAGTTTCTGCATATTCTGGCTGTCAAAGTGTTGCACTGTTGCCAATACTAATATTACTTCATTGAACTCATTTAGTTGCGAGGAAGAAAAGAATTTCTTTTTTTTTTTTTTAAGATTTTATTTATTTAGTTGACAGAGAGAAACACAGCTAGAGAGGGAACACAAGCAGGGGGCTCGATCCCAGGACCCTGGGATCATGACCTGAGCCGAAGGCAGACACTTAATGACTGAGCCACCCAGGCGCCCCAAGAAAAGGATTTCTAATTAAGATCTATAGTAGGTTGGATATGAAAAGCATTAAAATATTATGTCTCTACAAGTAATGGCTTTTTCTCCCTGCTATGTATTCATCACACTTTATTTTCATAATTTTGTTTTGTGCAAATTGCCCATAAACACTGTATTATTTTATACTTGATATAGATACTAGAATCTTGGAAAATTGATACTTTACTTTAAAAATTAAATTAATTTCTTCCAAACTGAACTTTACAGTAGTTATGAAATACTGCCTTGTGTTTCAAACCAGATGGAATATATCATTAATTTCAGCCAACCAGAATGCCTTAGTTCAGTAATGGCAAGCAGCTGTTCCTTACATATTCAGATATTCATGAAGTAAAATGATGTAAAATATAATATGATATGAATTTTTTTGTCAATCGGTATCAGAATTCTGTGGAATCAGATTTCTTGCTTTGAAGATTGATCGCTACTTTTCAGTGTGAATCAATTACTAGTTTCCAAAACTGAATAAAACTTTTAACCATCTCAGTGTTCAACTTTGTTGTTTTAATATGATTAGAACTTCAGAACAAATTTCTAAATTTTTATACCACATTCCCAAAATTAATTCACATAGGTTAACCTCTTTTTTAAAAATATTTTATTTATTTATTTGACAGACAGAGATTACAGGTAGGCAAGAGAGGCAGGCAGGAAGAGAGAGGAGGAAGCAGGCTCTCCGTGGAGCAGAGAGCCCGATGTGGGACTCGATCCCAGGACCCTGGGATCATGACCTGAGCCGAAAACAGAGGCTTTAACCCACTGAGCCACCCAGGCGCCCCATGTAGGTTAACCTCTTAAAATGAAAATCATAAATATTTTTCTGAGATATTTTATAATTAAAATGTACAACTTATGCTTTTGTGAGAGATCTGAATTACATATGTTTTTATATATCAAAATTTAGAAGCAACCACAGCTGATGGGAAAATAAATAAATTTTAAGCATTTGAGGAGTGGAATATAATCATTAGATATCCTTATTTTTTTTTAGTCTCTGTAGACTGATAATATGGTAGACATTTAACAGTGGAGGTTATGTTGCTATGAGGTTAATAAAGATGAAGGTCTCATATCAAGCCATCTTTAGTTATTATTAAAATTAGTTATTTTCCCTAGTTCATGTTCCATGAATAGTTCAACTAAATGAATCTGTGGTGCCTCTTGATGCGTGTCATGGAAGCCTAGATAGCAGCCTCTTGTCTTTCACTGTGTGCAGTTGCATCTTCAGAAACACCAGAGAAATTTGTAAAACTGCAGATTTGTTTGAACACTTGAGCCATCTTATTCAAGTCCCTGGTGTGCATGAAACTATAGGCTGCCTCTGATGAAAGCAGCCGTAGTAGCTTTTCAGCCACAGAGGTGAAGTTAAGTGGCCCGTGATTCCCTGGGTCTTATCTTTTACGTTAAAATGAAACAGCATTTGTTGCTGCCTACTCATCAGTGCTGCCCTCTGTATTTTCAAACTGTTAAAGATGTGAAAATACATGTTTCTCTCTTCTTTTTATTCTTAAAAAGGATCTTAGTGTTGTCACAAGAAAATAGGAATCTAGCATCTCCTTTAGTTATGGTGTTTTTTTCCTTAAAGTCTAAAATTATTGTGAATGTAGTCACTGAGTAATTTCCTATTCCATCATAAAAATGATGCTGTTTGCTTTAAACACGTTTACCCACAGAGGAAGTATAATTTATAAAGCTGTCTTACCACTACATATTTCTAAATGACTTTTTACTTTTTTGGTGTTTTTTCATCAACTTGCTGAATCTTATTCTTAGCATTTAATATGTGAATATATTTCTGGAATATGAAGCTTACAATGTTTGTTTCTGTCTCAGGATTATTGTAAAACCATAGTTTTCAGGGCGCCTGGGTGGCTCAGTGGGTTAAGTCTCTGCCTTCGGCTCAGGTCATGATCCCAGGGTCCTGAGATCCAGCCCCACATCGGGCTCTCTGCTCAGGAGGGAGCCTGCTTCCCCCTCTCTATCTCTGCCTGCCTCTCTGCCTACTTGTGATCTCTATCTGTCAAATAAATAAATAAAATCTTTTAAAAAATAGTTTTCAGGGCGCCTGGGTGGCTCAGTGGGTTAAGCCGCTGCCTTCGGCTCAGGTCATGATCTCAGGGTCCTGGGATCGAGTCCCACATCGGGCTCTCTGCTCGGCAGGGAGCCTGCTTCCCCCTCTCTCTCTCTGCCTGCCTCTCTGCCTACTTGTGATCTCTCTCTGTCAAATAAATAAATAAATAAAATCTTTTAAAAATAAAAAAATAAAATAAAAAATAGTTTTCATTTACCTGTATGTTTCTGTGATATCTCTTATAAGGTGTAGCTCGGTAAGTTATGATTTTTCTATTTTAGCAATTTCTTTTTCTCACTTTCTTCATTATTGATATCTGTTTTCTCCCAGACAGACACAATTTCACTTTTGACTCATTCACTAAAAAGCCCAATATTATATTTTCATTTGACTTTAAGAAATAAAGATTATTTCAGTAACAATGTATATAAGAAGATACTGAGTTACTTTACCTTTTTTTAAAGATTTTATTTATTTATTTGACACGCAGAGAGAGATCACAAGTAGGCAGAGAGGCAGGCAGAGAGAGAGAGAGAGAGAGAGAGGAGGAAGCAGGCTCCTCACTGAGCAGAGAGCCAGACACAGGGTTCGAACCCAGGACCCTGGAATCATGACCTGAGCCGAAGGCAGAGGCTTTAACCCACTGAGCCACCCAGGCGCCACTATTTTACCTTTATTCACAATATCTATAAGCCAGTTTTTTACTGGGTTGCAAAAATCAGAAGGTTAATAAATTACCTGTGCTCACAATAAATTTGCTTTGATTTCCTTCTTGCCCCAGTACATACCCCATTTTACTCATAGTCATATTTATCATCATTACTGGGAGCACCTCAAAAAGGTGTGTTGTATAGCTGTGGTCTAAGAGGCTTCATATAATTTAGTAACCAAAAAGTTTATAATGCTGTACAGCTTACAAAGGGCTCTGGTGTATATCATCTCTGTCTTGTGTTTGTTCTCTGGTAGTTTAAATGTTCCATGAAATTCTTTGGTTCCTTGTCACTATCAAGGTTAGAGTAGGAGCTTTGGAAGGACACTCTTAGATTTAGCTGGACTTTGTAATCAGGAATATATCATTCCTTTTTATTACTTCTATAAAAGAATTAATTTTGGATGCAGAATGCTAAGAAACAAATAGGTAATTCCAAAGAAGTCGAGGTGTTTGAATTGAGGATTTTATCTAAGATGTAATTTCACTTTTATTCCTCATACTAGTAAAGAAAGATTGCCCATACAGCAGAGCTGCCTAAATTTTGTCAAGACATTATAAAGGACACAGTAGAAGCTATAATTTACTGAATGAATTGCTGCTCTCAGATTATTAAAAATTAATTTCAGAAGTATAAATTTACTCTTTCTTACTTACATTATGTCAGGTTTATTATATTATCCTAATTGTACTCTAGGTTTATAAAATTGCTGGCTGAATCTTTAAACTTAGACATTTTTAGTTTGATCTCCATTTGATGAGCTTCTAGTTTGTAGTTCTCTGTATTTCCTTTATCCTTTTGCTACTCATTTTTCCCTTTGAAGACAATGGGAGCTCCAAATCAAAATGAAGATGTTGAGAAATTGACAACAGTTTTTCATTTAATTTCTTCTTAATCTGGTTTACTTCATTAGGTCATGTTTCATATGTAAACTTTTAAAATATAATTCATGTGTCTTTTTATTTGGTTGTATTTATTTTCTGGGTATCAGAATCTTCTATACTACTAGCATGCTGAATATCTTTATATTCACTTTCAAAGTGTGATAAATATTTTATTTTGGCACATTACTTAGTTGTGTTCCTCTAAAATTCACAGATTCCTTAAAACTTGACCTTTAATTATTTGGTTTTAACTTAACAGAGGAACTTACTGATTTTTGTGGTCTTAACCTTGTTAATTTTAGCTGCACTCCTGTAAGAAGTCTTCAATCCATGTAAAATATTATTGCAACTGCTTAACTCTCAATCTGTTGTGTCTTGGCATTTCCCATAATTTCATTTTTTGTAACCTTTTTTGTTTAGCTGGTCTTTTGATTTATTAACTTTTCAAGGACATGGAAACTGGACTAAATATTAGATACTTTTAAGCTACCTCTTAAATATTTAAAATTTGCTAAAGTAATAAGAGAAATACCAAAGATACTCATTAGCAATTCAACAATTATATAATAATACAAATCTTTAGTATACGATATGTAACAAAAAAGTGGTACAGGGGTCGTACGGAAATACAAATCACCTCACTTAGTCACTTGCCAACACTATTACTTAATTTTATCATTCACTTGATTTGTAATAACTGCTCCTCAAATAGATTTTGTCATTAATTGCTGCCAGTCTTTCAAGACTCAAATCAGTTATGCCTCTGCCTTCCTCCTCCCCAAGTAAGATTTTCTAACCCCTACAGAGCACAGTAATCTCTTTACACCTTCCTCTGCCTGCAGCACTCATTCATTACTTACATCCATTCCTGCTGTATGTCACTTATTAAATAAATGTATTATTTAATTGCATCTTAAGTGTTTGCCTTATGTTTCACTTAATCTAAAATTCTTGAGAACAGAAATTATATATTGGGACTTTTTGTAGTTCCCCTAGAACCTAAGAGAGTATTTTATGCAAATGGTAGATGTAAATGACCATTTGGTGACTAAATAATTTGCTTACTGTGCCAACTTTATAAACAATGTTGTATGACCTAGCCCACATTTATCTATAGGTCACTTAACAACCCAGAATACTTTTAGAAAAGGAAACTTCTAAAGGCCTGCCAGCTTTCCAAGTAATTATTACAAAAGCCACATACTGAAATACATTTCTTTTATGCCTCGGTCAGCCTAGAAACCTCACTTAGAGCTTTTTGCCTCAAATTCTTTTCTTATTCTTAACTGATTCATAATTCTATCAATAATAGGTTATCTGGTTTCTTAGATTAGAATAAATAAGAAAGTAGTATCATTCTAAAGTCAGCAGGAAGCAATAATAAAGACTTAGATAAAGAAAAAGGAGTACTTTATAAACAAAGAAAAAGAACTTCTCAAAAGCATAGTGGTGTAGAGGCAAATTAGCATAGGTAGTCCAATAAATCTAATAACCCAGGGCATGACCAAAAAGTAATTGAAACTTATAATGAAGATTAAATCATCAAGAAGTAATACATTATGTTCATTATACTTTCTAAAAACACAGAGAATATAAAATATACTTACAAACATTTCTAACCCAAGTTTGCATATGTGTTTTAAGGTTGGCACTGAAAGTGTCAAGCAGTACTTATTTAGAAATTAACTCACTTGAAATACCTAATTTCTTAATTATGTCTGGGTGTGAAATTACTCATGTCATGCTGTTTACTGTCTCGTCTTTGTTCATCCTGATTTCTTAGCGGGGACCATCCTTACTATCACACACTACTTCACCTCACCCCTTATCTTTTATCTGTTTTTATATAAGACCATAGGTCCCTTGGAGGCAGAGATTGTCTGATTTATCTCCATGCTAGTGTAGTGCTACCACATAGTAGGTGCTCGATAAGCGTTCAGTTGTTTTGCTGCGTTGTTGTGAAGGCTTAAGTATGTATTGTCTTCTCTTGGTCCCAGAGAGAATAGCATGTCGTGCTAACATTTTTCTTTCCAGATTAAATATACAGATTGTTTTCTATTGTGTTGCTTCTTAGCATTGTTTCCTTTTTATTCCCTACCAATATGTTTCACTAGTTACCAATTTTCCTTCTTTCTAGATGGACTAATTGCCTCTGAAGGAGCCATAAGTCCAGACTTCTTCAATGATTATCACCTTCAAAATGGAGATGTAGTTGGGCAGCATTCATTTCCGGGCAGGTAAATAGTCTTCTAAGAAAAATCTAATATATGGTGTTTCCCTTATTTTTGAAAAATTAGAATTCTCTTCACTCCCCCATTTCTCTATTTTCATTAAAGAGGAAAAAAATCCTCAACATTTTCAAGAACATGCTTGTTTGATATTAACTTAACTTATGGAGTCACATTTTTTATATTTAAAAAATGAAGATTGCTGATCTGAAAAAAAAAAAAAAAGCTTCATCACTTTGGAAAATACAGGCTGTCCATTGAAATAGACAGTTCTTTTGCCAAATTAATAAACTCACATTGTTTCCTAAGTGCTTTCCAAAGCCAATAAAATATAAGAGCACAATACATGTATTTTAATAATTACTCAGACATCACTGTTTTTAAAAGTTGACACTTTGATTCAATTAAAGACTATTCTTCCCTGCATGGGATTCAAATAAAATATTTAAAGGAAAAAAAAATGTGGCATGCCAGCCTCATTCTACAATTATAATGACGTTTCTCCCAGCAGATATTCCACTCCATTACTGGTGTCATAGATTTTTAAAGTTTTATCAGAAAGTGTGCACAATATTTTCCTCTTCATATCATTCTTAGAGGTGTAATATTTTCAATGTAGTCTGACTGTTGAAATTTCGCATTACACTGGTTCAGTGAATGGGTGGAGACTAGTTGCCCTTCAGACTCTTTTTTTCTTTAAAAAAAATTGTGACCAGTTTGTTATGATTCTTAATGATAACTTATAATAAGCCATTTTAATCTATTAATTATTGTAAACAATATTGATCATCTGTCATGTGTAGTCTATTTTATGAATATTCTTCATTTATTGCCACCTGCACAGCAGTGTTTTAAAGCAAGTATTATTGCAGCCATTTTATAAATGAAGAAATCAAGTCTCTAACAATTTAAATTTAAATAACCAACTCACACGAATAGGGTGGGAGAGAAGAAAGTTTGAACTCCGGTCTGTATGTCCCCAAAGCTTAGGTTCTTTCTAATAAAAATGATGCCTAATTTGGAAGGAAACATAGCATACAGTAGTAACTTTTAAGTGTTTCTTTTTTTTTATCACATCTCACATTAAGAAATACATTTCATATTGCAATCTAGTGCAAGCACAAAGATATGCTATATATATGTTTATATATTTGTTTATATACATACATATCTATACATATAAGTAAAACAAAAAAATTGTTAAATGGTAATTAATCTTACTACCTGTAATGCACAAACATATATTGTTTTATCCTATTGCTTCATTTTTGAAATACTGATTGCATTCTACTGATTTCAGAGTTCACTGATGGTTGTGACCCAAAGTTTAAAAGCATGTTGAAAACACAGGAGTAGTACATGAAATGCAGTATAACCTCATATATAGTTTCGTATTCTTTAGTGGACTCAGGATTCTTTAATGGACTTTAAGTAAATAATAACGCTTCAGAAATAGTTTCATTGGTGTACTGGATTGTGCTGGTAAGAAACTCCTTGCCTCAGGACATAAAAGTTAAACATGGTTAAATATCAGAAAGCATATGGCTTTTGATTGCTTCTGATGTTTCTGTCTATATTAGCTATAATTATTTAAATAGAGGCTCTGTTTAATCATTGTAACTACTATACTCCATCATGTGACAATTCACTGTAAAAATGTTTTCTGAAACATAATTGGAAAAGGAAGAAATGATTTGGGTGTATAATCCTAATTATTCATATTGAAATTTTTGCTGATAGCATTACGAGATCAATTATTGTGCCATTTATGTTTCACTGTGAACAAAAACATTATTTTGGTATCTCCTGCAGATCTTGCCAATCTAAAGAAAGCAGACTAATACTAATCATGCATTACTAATTTCAGAAAGACTTCCCTTCATTTTTTAATATAATAACATGATTAAGAACCTGAACACTTGGGCACCTGGGTGGCTCCGTGGGTTAAGCCTCTGCCTTTGGCTCAGGTCATGATCTCAGGGTCCTGGGATCTAGCCCCGCATCGGGCTCTCTGCTCAGCAGGGCACCTGCTTCCTCCTCTCTCTCTGCCTGCCTCTCTGCCTACTTGTGATCTCTGCCTTTCAAATAAATAAATAAAATCTTTAAAAAAAAAAAAAAAAGAACCTGAACACTTTCATTAAAATTGAATATTCAAAGCAGTGAACTTATGAGCTCAATTCAACAAAATCTCTCATTTCTGGTTTTCAAAAATGGTCATTTTATAAAACAATAAAAGCGTTTTAAGAAATACAGGTACCCAATAAAATGTAAATTATACATTGTGTCCAGAGGTTTCAGGATTTTATTCCCCAGTTCTGTTAATAACTTTTTTTTTAAAAAAGACTTTGGGAAAGCCTCTTACCTTTGTACTTTCAGTTGCTTCGCAAGGAAAAAAGTATTTCAGTAGCTTCTTTTACATCATAAAAGATACATCACAGTAATGTTGGCTTAAAGGATTAGCCACAAAACATACTGTAGACTATTTTTTCAAATCAAAGGAGTGAAATACTTATTATAATCATTTTGATCTGAGAATTGTTTGACCTGTAAAAAAAAAACTTTCCCCTGAGAAAGTTTTGTCTTTCATCTCTTGTCTTTTGTAATTTTTCAGGCCTTAAATCACATAACTGTATCATTTTCTCTTTTTATTTCCAGAAGAAATAATTTACAATGAATTTCCTCAGTTTTTTGTAGGTAATAGATCAAATAACAAAGGACTGTAAATTGTATCAGCAGAGATACAGAGAAAGTATACAGTATAGCCAAATACTCATGGTTGCTTTTTGCTACATTTTGTTTTATTGACCTACTCTGGAATCATTTACTCTTTCTTTTATTCAGTCATTTTTGGTTAGTTAGGATTCTCTTTTAATAGGATTTCTGTGCTCTTCTTTGATAGTAACAAACCATGGATCTTAACTCTGGCTTACTTTTTAATTCTGCAAAGATTTAAGTATTTTAAATTGCTACATAATTAGTCACATATTTGGCATGATCATTTTGCTGCATACTGTCCCAGATGTGAAATGTTAAACTAATGGCTACCTTTTAGCTTCTGATATCCAATAGGTAAATTTAAAGCCAATTAGACCAAATAACATTGCCTTAAAATACTACTTTTGAAACTTTTTACTTTAACAAAATAGGAATATTTTAAACAAAATAGGAATTTTTTTGAGAAATGTGAACAGAGGGTATTGGACTCTTGTTCTTCATCTCCTTTGGAAAGATGAGAATATGCAGACTTCATGCAGACTTTTTCATGGACAGCATGAAAAATTGGAGTTAACTATGAAATTTCTAAGTATAATGTCTTGATTGAATTCTGAATATTGAAAACCTGTTCTTTAAATACTTGTAAAAGGTGGAAATGTTACCTATTTTGAGGGGTTTTTTTCCTTTAAATCAGGGAAGTTGTCCAGATAACTTAAAAATTTTTCCCTGTTCTTTATCATATGTCTTTGATAAATAAGTACTGTCAAGTTAAAGAATGTTTTAAAAATTAATGTGTAAATGTGAATTTTTATCTTTACCGTTGTTTTTAATGATTTGAGAATGTGAAATGATATGACAGTGCCAAGTGGCATGCTCTCCAGCCAGTATTCATGGCTTCTCTGTCCTGGTAGTTTTTTAACATATTAGTTCCAGTGGATTCACATAAAGTAGATGATCCCACGTTCCTGAAAAGTAAAAAATAAATTTCCAATTTGTATGATAAGAGGGGTTTTTTTAAATCGGTCAAAGAAAAATTCTTCATTTTATTCCTAAAATGACAAAGTTTAGTAATAGGACAAATCTGTTAAAATGGGGACACTAAGCCAAATTTAGAGAATTGTTTGAACCGCTTAAATTGGTATTTTTTTTCTTAAAAATCTAAGTCAGGGGATCCTTCTTAATCTGAATGCCTACACTTTTGCAATAAACCGAGGCAGTTTAATTGGAAACAGTGAAAATTGTTAAACTCATCTATCCTATTCTGCAGGGGAGACTGGATGTGTGATATAATAGATACTGGCAGTTGGACAGCAAATCCTGGGTTTTAGACATGTGTCACTATCAGTTTGAACCTCTTGGCGCCAGAATTTCCCGACATTTAGAGGTGATGCAAAATACATTAGGGCTCCAAGGCATTAGCTATAGAGTTGCCAATCCCAGAGGGTTAGATGTAAATCTCCTCCCCACCACCCCCCGCCCCAAAAAATCTGAACTGGTGTTAGAAAGTAAAGTGGAACTTGCTATTAAAGCTAATTAAAAATAATAGGAGTAGGACTCACTTTTTTCCTCTTATATACAATATATCCGTACCATATTTTTGGACCGTTTTTTATTATAACTCTTACTTTTCAAGACTAACAAGAACCTCATGTTGGGTATTTTTAAACTGCTTCCAGCTTTTACAAATCAGTTTTTGTTGCAGTAAAAATGGTCCATTTTTCTTTTATAGGAATCCAATTTTCATAAACTGGGAAAAAAATTGCAGAGACTGCTTAGGTTTCCTTGGGGCTTTGAAAAATATTTTTCAGAGGGCCTGGAGTTCTTCTTTGTGGTTGGCACAGTGATGTCATTTACTGACCAATTCACTGGAGTCAAAGATGAAATAGATGTTTGCATTATCTGAGCCATGTGATTCTTACTCTTTCATTTTCTGTGTTTTAGATAGCTTTCCTCTTTCTTTCCCTTTCTGAGAATACTTTGACATTAACTATTCTGTCCATTGTATATATTTTATATATACACACTTTTTAGTCCATTCTTTCTAATTTATTTTTTCAAACATTTATATCACAGTTGAAATGGTAGTTACACTTTTTAAAATCATCCTGAGTAGAACTAAATCTTTTATCCAAATTTTTAAATGTGTAATTTTTCCTGAGACAAGGATTCTACATGTCAAAATTAGACTTCTTTAGCTTTCAGGCCCCTTTGTTATATTCAGCTAATAGTTTTTTCATTTGAAAAAAGTAGCCTCAAAATTACATACTCTGTCTAGATGCCATTGTATAATGTTTACAGAACTACATATTATTCTTAGAACTGTATATTCTGAGACTATTTCAAAGCAGTTATTCAAAGGAGAAATCAAATTATTGTCTTTCTTACAACCCTTAATTTGGCAAGTCAAGAAGTTCTTTTATATTGAGAGGAATGTACATATGCCTATAAAATCCCCTCTTTGGTAAGTTCTATATCAATTTTAATTGATAACTCATACTCTTCCATTCTAATAAAGTTTTAGTGACCTTCATTACTGAGTAATTAGTATAGAAATTATATGGAAGGATCAAAAGAAAATGAAAAGAACTTCCTAGAAATAGTTCCTTTGATAGACATTGAGACTAGCCATTTGTTCAGCAGCATTTTAGGAACTAATGAATTGGTATGAATTGGCATGGTATTACTTATGACATCTTTTACAGATAATCATTCACTAAAATATTGCTGTATTTAGTGTGCTATTAAACTTTTATCAAAAATTATTATAGGGATACCTGGGTGGCTGAGTGGGTTAATCCTCTGCCTTCGGCTCAGGTCATGATCTCAGGGTCCTGGGATCAAGCCCCGCCTCGGGCTCTCTGCTCAGCAAGGAGCCTGCTTCCCCCTCTCTCTCTCTGCCTGCCTCTCTGCCTACTTGCCATCCCTCTCTCTGTGTCAAATAAATAAATAAGATCTTTTAAAAAATTATTATAGTTTTTTATTTATTTATTTTCCTATTGATTTTTCTAAGAGGAGAAAATTCATGAGAAGCCTTTTAAAAAAACTCCCAACTTTAGTGATTTTTTTTCAGACATGGTGGTTGCAAAATAAAGCAGCCAGATTCCATTTTCATCTATCAATTGCCAAAATTTCTTTTTTTTTATTTTTTTTTATTTCTTTTCAGCGTGACAGTATTCATTGTTTTTGCACCACACCCAGCGCTCCATGCAATACGTGCCCTCCATAATACCCACCACCAGGCTCCCCTAACCTCCCACCCCCCCGCCCCTTCAGAAGTTTTTCAGAGTCTCAGGTTGTTTTTCAGAGTCCATAGTCTCTCATGGACTTCCCTTCCAATTTCCCTCAACTCCCTTCTCCTCTCCATCTCCCCATGTCCTCCATGTTATTTGTTATGCTCCACAAATAAGTGAAACCATATGATAATTGACTCTCTCTGCTTGACTTATTTCACTCAGCATAATCTCTTCCAGTCCCGTCCATGTTGCTACAAAAGTTGGGTATTCATCCTTTCTGATGGAGGCATAAT
>PISX010030621.1:0-18492 GCA_004024625.1 Mellivora capensis | reverse complement strand
AACTATGTAACATGGCACAAATTTTACTGATTTTAATTATGTCAGTGTATATTTTCTCAAATAATTACAGATATGGTTGACTTTATATAGGTAAAGCAGACATTTGTCTATTTACCCCATTAAAAGAAATGCATAACAAATATTCTTATTTAACAAATTAATAATTGAGCCTTAGAGAAAAGTATAACTTTTCACATTAGCTTTTCATAGATTGTAAAATAAAGGCATTTTTTATTCATATTAAATTCATATAAATATACCTTTAAAATGGCAAGAAAGAATATTTCCTAAACAGAGGTTGAGATAAATAAACAGATCAGAATACCTGTAGGCCGAATGTGTAAATATGAATATGAAAATCTATTTAGGACAGGAAATAGGGAGAGGAAGGGCAGAATGGAGACCACAAGCCACTCCTTGAGCCCTCCTCAAGAAAAGTCATGCAGTCTTTAATGGAAGTTACTGTAAAGACAAAACATTTTGATCTAATCCTTTTTTTTCCTCTATCTAATTTATATACACCATTTTCCATTTCTACTCTACACATATACCTCATTAGGGCATTCATGGTGTGGAATTCTTTTTTCTTAATTTACAATATCAAAAAAACTCCTCCTTTCTCTCTCATTCTGTCTCCTTCCAGTTTTGAAGGCTCTGAGTACTCTATTTTGAGATGATAAAAAAGCCTTTGAAAATACATATTTACTCCCAATGTTATAGAACTGTGCTATACCATATAGGAGCCACTAGCTATATGTACTTACTTATGTTTATATTCAAATTAAGTAAAATAAAATGAAATAGAAATTTTCTCCCTCAGTCACACTAGTCACATATCAAGCACTCAATACATATGGTTAGTGACTACCACAATGTACAGGGAAATTACTAAAAATTTCCATGATTGAAGAAAATGCTCTTCGATAGCACTGTTCAAAATCATTGGTATTAATGATTAATGATTAATGACAGTATTAATATGCACTACTTTAAGCCATTAAATTATTACCATTCAATGTGGGAAGTAGTTGAGGAATTGCTAAGAAAAAATATGTGAGCTGATTACAGTATTTACTGGAAAATGTGAAAATATTAGGAAAATCCATCAGTTTAATTTTCAGTCTCTCATATTTCATATAGTCTACAGCCCAATATTTCCAAAAGCATTGCAAATGTGAGAAAAATTTTATATTAAATAAAATTAAATATAATTAAGAATATTTACAAGTATTTTTCTAACATCAAAAATACATACACATGCACACATATATTATAAATATAATTTCTCAAAAAAACTTACATAATAATTCCAGAAAATAGAAGGAATATTACAAATCTGAGTTTAGATATAGTTCTGTGAAAGAATCCACAATTTCTAAAATTCCTTGTCTCTCCCAGCTGTTGCTTTTCAAATGTATCAGGGTTCAAATACAAAGAAAAACAAAATTAAAAGAAAATAGAATATTAACATTTCTTATTTTTTATAGCACAAATCTCCCAAATCACTTTAAAAATAGAAGACCACATGTAGATATTTTTCTGAATCCAAATCCTGGAATATATAAGTAACTAATCATGAGAAATTTGTTGAATTTGCATCAAATTGTTCAAGTCAGTAGGGTGCACACATTTTGTATTCCAAAAAATAGCCAAATACAGTCTTCATATAGATTATATTTAGCTCTAAGTAATGCACCTAGTTCAACACACACACATTGCCGCACACACACATAACCACACATACACATACTCTTAATATTTCTGAGTATAACCTTTGTTCACTAGTTAGAGGGTTTCATTTACTTTCTTAGTTATTCATCATAAGGTTATTTTCCTTATTGTTATTTTAATTTTATCTTCTAATATTTATAATTAACTTCCTCAGGTTAAGTCTTATAGAAAAATAAAATAGTTACCTATCTACATCCAGCGGCTTGAGGATTGTTTGAGAGATTTTTTCTGGGGCATCTGGGTGGCTCAGTTGGTCAAGCATCTGCCTTAAACTCAGGTCATGATCCCGGGGTCCTGGGATTAACCCCCACATCTGGCTCCCCACTCGGTGGGGAGTCTTTCTCCCTCTCCCCCTGCTCATGCTCTCTTTCTCTCTCTCTATTTCCCTCTTTCTCTCTCTCTCTCAAATAAACAAATGAAATCTAAAAAAAAAAAAAAAAAAGACACAGAGAGAGGGAGAGTTCTGTTTCCAGCTGATCTCTAGAGTTGATTCTATTGATCTGAATGATTAGGTGGATTCTCCATTTTCCCTACTGGCTTATATGAAACATAACCACAGGTCCATTCATAATAAAATTTGTGGCTGTCCTAAATATTGCCAAAGAATGTCTTATATTCCGACTTTAGGTAATACACTTTTCAACTCCACTCTAAGGTGAAATAGACTATGAACTTTCCTCTTCAAAACTAGGTTGCTGAGAACAAGTGCACATTGAAGAGCAGACCAGAGAAATCAGTCTAAGACACTGAATAGTGCCTTGGAGGCACATGTCAGAAATTAGCATAGAATAGGGAGCCAGAAGTCATGAGAGAATAACTGGTAAAAAAAGTAGAAGGAAAGAAAAGTAGAATGTGATAAGATAAAAAGAAACTTTGACATTTTATTCTGAGTACTCCCACTAACCTTAGGCTTTACCTTTTAGAATCAGATTCCCATTTTTTTCTTTTGTTTTGGTATAGAAAATTTAGTAAAATAAAATTTTTTCTTAAGATCTGTAATTTTGAACACATAAATCTGTCACTTAAGGTGATAAGTAAGACTTAGTGTTATAGAAAATAAACCAATGGTTACCAGAGAGGAGGTGGGTGGAGTGATGGGGGGAAATAAGTGATGGGGATTAAGAAGTGCACTGGTCCAGATGAGTACCAGGTGATGTATGGAAGTGTTGAATCACTAAATCGTACACCTGAAACTAACATGTTAATAAACTGGAATTAAAATAAAAAGTTAAAGACTTAATGAAATGTTATAGTTTAAATTCATCTAGATAGAACATATATATAGTTATATACTATATGAATATATAATGATATAATTATATATCATATATCATTAGATATGCATTTTATCTAATGATATAGTTATATATGATATTATAATCATATATTATATATAATATATAATATCATTAATTTGTTATTTGTTGCATTCCATCCTTAATATTCTATTTCAACTACAGCAATTATTTCAGCAATGTGTTTCAATAATTATTGCTCCTCCCACCATCAGTTATAAAATATTGTATAGGAGATATAAAATACTTTTTCAAAGTGATTATGCTTTTATTATTATTCATTAAGTACTTACTGAATGTTTAGTTTGTGCTATGCACTGGATGTACAAAACTAAGTATGATTACTGACCTCTAGTATCTCCAAAGAATTACATCCAATTTCGAAGGAAATGTTCTAAATAATTTACTTTTGACAATATGGTTTCCTAATAAAGAATCTCAGGGTTCATAGAGCAATTGCATCAATTTTCACATTCTCTGTTTTAAATTATCACGTTGAACTCACTAACCAATTGCCACCCAGCCCGTGGAACTTCATGGCTCATGCTGAACTCATCTTTATATTCATTGGAATATTTTCAGATGCACATAATATACTTGTCTCAACTGAATTTTAAAAGTAAGGGAAGTATTTTCTCTAACAGATCAAGAAGTTCCAAATAGGTGTTACCAGAGTTCTTCCTACTCAGTGATAGTGCTAAAGTCTCCATTTCTTTCTATTTACTCTGTCAGAAGCTTTGCTGCTTTCTGTCATGTTCTAAACATGGTTACTATAATTTCAGGGGAAAGGTGAGGGATGGCAGTTGAGGGGAGAAGAACACTCTTCCAAAGTGTTTTTGTCATCTCAGTGAGAAAAAAGCTTTTAGAAGTTTGCCAAATGTGCTCTTCCTATGTTATAGATAAGAATTATGTCATAGTCCCACTTCTAAACTGATCCATGATGACAGTAATTGGACCATCATACTTAGACCAAAAGGATTTTATTTTGTGAACTAAGTTCTATTCCCCTGGAGGAACAAACAAACAAAAAATTATGGCTTGACTGAGGAGGAAGGGAGAAAGGATATATTTGGTGGTGAGGGCAGGGAACGACAGGGTCTTCTACCCTCTGATTTGCCTTGTCTCCTTCATCCAGCAGGACTTACTAAACCATCTGTTTTTAGTTTCAAAGTACTGAGAGGGTCTATTTACCATGCCTAATATTAGAGACAAAAAAGAGCTACTCGCTCTGTGACCAATAAGGCCATTTTCCTAGACACCCATATTCTCAATCACTGGAAGTCTTTTTTTAATGATATTTAGTTTCAAAATATCTCCGCAAACCTCTCACAGCTGTAGAGCAAAGAAAAACATAGCCTTAGTTAATATGCAAAGATTGTAATGCAAATTACTGCTATTTCTTAATCCACTTTAATTTTATAAATTTAAAATTCTTATCCCTGCTTCATTGGTAAAGAAGATGGGATTCAGGGAGTATAATAATTTGCTTAATAGCTTCATTCCCCTATCAAAATATTTCCCTTTTTTGGTGTTTGCAAGATAGGGGGATTTTTACAGAGCAAAAGTCCTTGCTAAATACAGGAAAGCTGCAGTTTGTGTGAAACAACTAGTGAAAATGAGATCTGAAACTTTGAACCCAAGTTTTCTCACCAACTTCTATGTTTCACCAGAACAACATTATACACAGGAATCATAACTTGAGGTCCATGGGTTGATTATTTTCACCAAAATTACCTTGAAATTTCTAGGAAATTTCTACAGTTAAGATACAATAAGAATAGGCTATACACTATGGCAAGAGGCCATTATTCCCATCCCAAGAACCAACCCTCCCCCAATAAACATGTTTCATAAGCTACAAAAACATTGCTTTTTTCCTCAGGGAGCTGACAATAGAAAAGAGAACTAAGTGCCAGATGTGAGAAGCACCATTTGAGAGAACAGATTGATGACTTCCCTTCACCCTGGTAGAACAAGGACAGAATCAATCATTTGGGTGTGGTGAGAAACCAGAGAACACATGGTAGAACTCTTAATGTAGGTATGACAGAAGCCCAGGGCTCTCCAGCCAAAGAATGAGTTGTAACGTAAGTAATATTTCCCTAGGGTCTTCACCAAATGATTTGGGGCAGTATGCCAAAAGATGGGGCACTGGGCAGAAGATCTGTGAGAGATCCCTGAAGCAGTTGAGGCTCCCAAGGGTGAGGTCAGGAGAGTCAGGATGACAAACTTGAGAGAAATCACACAGGAGACCCTGTACCTAAGAAAGCAATGACTGTTATTCATTTATGTATATATTAACTTATGCATTTATTCTTCTCCTGCCTTAATATTAATAATCAATTACCATTGAGGTGAATAGAGACCACCAGGCCCCAGCTCCTTCCTGTCCACTGCTCTCCATTGCTCCTGCTGAGGCGAAAGAAGAAACCAAATGGCTGTTCTGTTTGGTTCAGAAAAGAAAAAAACAAGTCCCCTGAGGATGATTTAGCATTCTCCTGAGACACCTCCATATAGATTATACTTCCACATAAAGGGGGCCCATTGGCCCTGAGAGATCGCAAAAATGTCCCATTACCATCCCCCATCACCCATAACCATAAAAACTCACCCCTAACCTGTTGGGTGTTCAGCCTTTGGGAAACGATCCTGCTGAGCCCGCTGGAGAGAATAAAGCTGTGTTCTACCTGATTTCCGTGTGCCGCTTGAGTTTCCTCAGTTGCTTCTGATTTTCCACAACACCATTTGCATACTATATGCCAGGCATTGTGCTTCATGTTTTTAAAACATTGTAATATAAAGCTAGTGTAACGACTCCTTGACCTCAAAGTAGAAACTGAGACTTGCAGAATTTAAGTAATTTGCTTAGAACAATGAACTAGTAATGGAATGGAATCATAATTTGAGGCTATGACAGACCATAATATCTGCGCTCTATCTGAATAATTCAGAGAAAATACATCCTCCACAATATCTGAGGTTCTTATTAACATGAATTAGTAAGAAGACTGTGTATTCATATATATGATGCAAACTGATGTGCTAATATATAAAAATGTGTTCATGTTTTAAAATCTCCTAATACACTTGTGTGCCTTAATCAGATTTATATTATGTAATTGTGATAAATATTCACAGAGGTTTACATGTGATTGGTGCTGTAATATAAAATATGAAATTGTGCATCTTTAAATAAGATGAGATGCATCTTTATAGCCTTAGAGATACTACTTCTGTTTCAATCTATTTTGATAATAGAAGTGATTAAAATATTAGAATATATACTGGAAACATAAAGGTGCTACCATAACACTTATTTGATTCAGAAAATCCACCCCTCAGGTTATTTTTGTTTTGCTTTGTTTTGTTTTTCTTCAATAGTAACAGATTACCAATGCCATCAGTAGTGAATGATTTTAGGAACTGCTGATAGTCTAATACATTTGACTACGTAGGAATTAAAAATACAATTAAGCAGGTAGAACTAAAGTAAAGTTGATCTAGTAAGGGCCTGAATGATGCCCCTATAATCTGCTTTTATTTACTCATTTATTTTTTACCCAAGTTATCATTCCTTTCTTTTACCTGTGCAGTGTGTTAAATAAAACCTCTTACATTAATCTCCCTACAATGTAAGCTGCAAGTAATATTCATCTTTGTCAAAGTTAATCTTGGCTCATTAGAGAACGGAATTTAAAATGCCTTAAGCCAAAATAATAGAATAAATGGGGAAACAGGGAAAGAAATTTGTGAAAAGGATGTAAGCAAAAGATACAGCTGCATTTCACGGGACACAAGGGCGTGCAGTGCATTCAGACCTCCTGAGGCTGAGAATCCAGATGTGGAAATCTATCAAGGATCAAAGCTTCCACACCATCAGTCTTTCCCTCTCTCCTCCCTTGGAGCCTTATGGCCTCTCATCTCTTCACCACTTTGTATGTCTGCTTCATTCTTTTCTCTGTAGACTGGTTTCCTCTGCTCCTTAGCAGATGAACACAGCTCTGCAATTAACATTATCTGGATTCCAGACACAAATGGTGTTTTACAGAATCACTGAATTTCAAGTTCAAGTTCCTGAAACCATAATATAGTGGGGTTAATAAAGTTGCAACACTCTACCATGTTTGATACATAAGATAGTAGACTCTATAGACAATTGTTGGGAAACAAGAAGTTCAAAAGAAACACTCTAATCATTAGACTGATAAAATAGATTCCAATACGCCCAAACATTTTGGACACATACGGTTTAAGACACTGTTAGCAGAGCCTTCACTGCTAAATCAGTGTTAGAAATGATCAGTCCTTAACTTTGTGTGTAGAGTTACTTATTTTCTATTTTCTTTCTAAGAAAGAAAGAAAGAAAGAAAGTGCTAAGACATCACCAAAAAAAAAAAAAAAAGTTTTAGTTTGAAAAAGCAAAGTTCTGAAGTGTATAAAATCTATGTCCAATACAATAAAAGTGAGGTATTTCTTGAGTTCTTTTCTTCACTTCAGAGGAAATAAATGTTCTCTTAATAATAAGTGAGAATAGTAAAAGCAAAATAGTGAGATACACGAATGTGCTTGAGAAAAGACCTTGGCACTGTCCTTTCATCCCCAAGACAGAGCATCATAGAGTTACATAGACTGGCTATGTGAGAAAATGCTCAATCAAGCAGTGGAATCTGACATCTCCCTTTACGGAGGAAAAAAGATTTAGCAAGTCGTCCCAGAATCCCCTTTATCAATGGAGGAACAGAATAGGATGCTGAGCCACGACGCTCAAACACTAAAAATAAAATGAAAAACCAAAAACTTTGCAAAGATTAAGAATGGCCAACTTCAAATGAATGAGAACAGTTGTAACCAGAATTTATACGGGCAAATATGTGCAACACAATGAAATGGCATAAAATATGATATAATTCTATACTGTTTAATTCTATTTTAAGTATGAGCCCTATGAACATATACTAAAAACAAACAAAAAACAACAACAAAAATTAAAACCCTACATAATATGTTCGGGCTACATAAACCATCTCAAGAAATTCCAAATAAGATCAATTAGTTAGGTAATATCCAATGACTTCAATGTATTAATGCAATATAAACAGAAAATAATAATAATGAACAATCCAAAAAATTCTAATAGTGTTTGTAAGTGACAGTAGAAGTGAAAATAGAAAAAGTAGAGATAAAAGTAAAAAAATACTAAAAATATACATAAAAAGTAGAATATATAAAATAACTTGGAGTGAACCTTCTCTTCATAGTTTAAGACACCTATCTCAGAAATAGATTAAAATAAAAATTTTAAAAAGCTATGGAAGACAAAATATAACATGTACCTAACAAGTAGTTCACAAATGAAATATTGTAGCTTTAAGATGCCTTAGTGAAAAAATGGACAAAACTTTAATACCTGGAATCTATGAAAAGACCAAAAAATAAAACAAACTAAAAAATGGAAGTAATAAATTTGCATGGCTATGTGGAGTCATTAATTAAAATTTAAGTTGGCTCTTTGAAAAGATAAAAATATAACATAACCAGCAAGTTTGAGAAAACTGTAATATACATGCCTAAATACATATATTACATATATTAATATATACATAAATACATATATTAATCTATAAGGTATATATTTTAAATTTAAGATAACAACGTATATACTTGTACTCCCATACATTTGTGATTATATATTATACATATTATTTTCCACTGAATTATAATTTATAGTAATGAGAGCAAATAAAATGGGGAGGGAAGAGGAAATAAACCTAAAAGAAAATGAAACAGCAGTACAAGTTCAGTTCCTAAAATCCCCAGGTGCACATGACTTATTTAACTCATTCATTCATTTTGCAAAGATAGGTTACTGTGGCTTAGAAATTAAATGAGAATTACACATTATAAAAACCAAAAATCTAACTTAATAAGGAAGCAGAAAATTGGAAAAATACTACATCTTACATCATGTCCAAGAACAATTTCAAAGTTTCATGGGTGTATTATTTCATGAAATATTAATTCTAGTTTAAAAACTGCCGATTGAGAACATGCTGGAATTTATACTTATAAACATAGCTTATAGAAAGAAAAAAGAAAAGATATACTAAAGTATATGCTACAAATATAAAAGTTCACAGATAGCTTCAAAGTAAATAAATTAAGGGACTCTTCGTGTTCAGGAGACTATTAATATATCTGAAGACGAAAACCAAGAAAAGACTTACCCATGAGGCTGATTTTTCCCACAGGAAGAGTGCCAGCAGCTGTCCTCCCGGCCTGGTCAGGGCTCACAGTAGAAGATATAAATCCAGATCCACCTGACCTTGCCACAAATATATGACATGAAAAATCCAAGTTTTTAAAAAGGAAAAATTGATTTCATAAAATCTTTTAGAACACAGTATAAAAATTTAAGAAATTAAAAGATAAATCAAAATTCAGAAGAATTACCAGTTAGAGCCAGGTCTCCAACAACTAGTAATAGGGGTTCCAAAAACAAAGAAAAGGAAGAGAAAGTATTTGAAATATTGATGGTCATTTCAAAATTAAAATGGACAAATGTCCTCCCTTTGAAAAGCAATTAGAAAATCCCTAAGATTAGTGCTCTAACTGGGATTTTTACATTAGAACAAAAGATTATTTTGTTTTGTTTTTCTGGAATAAGTACATAAGAAAATCTAAAAGCGTTTGTGAAAGAAAAACAATATGAAGATTTTTGCCTTACCTGATAAAAGCAAACAGTATATAAAGATATAAATATTCATAAAATGTATGATTATCACAATGATGTATAAATAAACCCAAGGCATAACAAAGAGAATTTAGTAACATTCTTATGATTATATGTTAAACAATGAAAAGCAAATTTAGAGAAGCAAAGCCATTTTCAATAATTATTATTTTTTTTAAAGATTTTATTTATTTATTTGACAGATAGAGATCACAAGTCAGCAGAGAGGCAGGCAGAGAGAGAGAGAGAGAGAGAGAGAGAGAGAAGGATGCAGGCTCCCTGCCTAGCAGAGAGCCCAATGCAGGACTCGATCCCAGGACCCTGGGATCATGACCTGAGCCAAAGGCAGAGGCTTTAACCCACTGAGCCACCCAGGGGCCCCATTTTCAATAATTATTAATAGAGCAATAGAGCAATGGCTGTTTTGAAAATGCAGCCTACAAAAAGAATTGGTTACAAAACTGACAGCTAGTTTAAATTGGTTATAAGAAAACAATTATAGAACGGTTAAAAATACAGAAAAAGTTCATGCATTTAGATTAGGCATTGTATTAGTTTCCTATTGCTGCTACAACAGATTAACAAAAATTTGGTGGCTGAAAAAAATATAAAAGTTTATTCTCTTTCTGTTCTGAAGGTCAAAGTCAAAAGTGAGTTTTAATGTTCTGAAATCAAGGTGCCTGAAGGGTTGTCCTCCCTCTAAGGACTTTCATTAAGAATGCCTTTCCTTGGGGCACCTGGGTGGCTCAGTGGGTTAAGCCTCTGCCTTCAGCTTGGGTCATGATCTCAGGGTCCTGGGATCGAGCCCCACATCGGGCTCTCTGCTCTCCGGGGAGCCTGCTTCCCCCTCTCTCTCTCAGTCTGCCTCTCTGCCTACTTGTGATCTCTCCCTCTGTGTCGAATAAATAAATAAATTCTTTAAAAAAAAAGAATCTTTTTCCTTGTCTTTTCCAACTTCTAGAATTGCATTCCTTGTCTCCTGTCCCCTTCCTCCATCTTTAAAGCCAGATGTACAGAACTTTCAAATATCTACATGCAATGTTTCACAGTGAATTCTCTCTTATAAAGATACTTGTGATTACTTTGGACCTGACCAGATAATCCAGGATATTCTTCATATCTCAAGATCCTTAACTTAATCACATTTGCAATGTCCATTTTGCCATTAAAGGTAATATATTCATAGATTTGGGAAATTAGGACATGGAGGTATTTGGGCATATCACTCAGCCTACAACAGACATCTTTGCTTTCTCAAGAAAGCATGCAAAGATCCATAAAGAAAAGTATTGCTAAATATGATGGCATTAATATTGAACTTCCCAAAAAGCAAAAGCACCACAAACTTACATATCAAGAGGCAGCCTGGAAGAAAAAAATTGCTATACTTTAAACAAATGTTATTATCTAACATATTAAAAAATTACCAATAAACTAAAAATTTAAAACAACCTAATAGTAACCTAGTTGAATAAAATATAAATGAATAATAAAATTCTGAAAAGTCAACATCATAAATAGAAAGAATGCAAATTAAAATAAACTATGGCTTTTTGCCATGAAATTTGAAAATGAAAATAGATTGAATTTCTAATTGTTAATTTGTTGTAAGGGAAGAAAACATTTTCTCTACCCTTCTAAGTTCTTTTAGCTGGCCTATTAGTTAAACTGACATTAAACAGATTAACAGGAGAAAACCAGATTTAACTTTGTATGTATGGGAGCCCAACAAAGACATGAGAAACTCAAAGACAGCCAAGCAATTGAAGTTTACATGCTATCCTGAACTAAGGACACTGGGAATGGGGCAGGTAGGGTCTGAGGCTTCAAAGTAAAAGAAGAAAATTCACAGGAAGATGGGAAAAGCAAATATTTGGTAAACAAAGCCATGCCATACAGAGACAATGGGACACATACAGGAATTTGAACAAACAAGCCTTGCCAAGCTTCCCCCAGTTTATCACACCTAGCCACACCCAGCCCATACTCTTTGTAGTCATTTCTGGCTGTAGTTCTCTCCCTGGTCCTGGCTAAGGGGGAGGTAAAAGGTTATTCTTAAATCCTTTGAGCCTTGTCTATCTACTCAAAATAATAAATGTGTGAAAGCGGCACATTTTGGGAAGACTCATTCTGAACACCTTCAATACATTGATTAAACATTCTGAAGGGAAAGTTTGAGATCACAGCCTGATAACATTTTGAAGTTTTATTTTTTCAAGAGTAAACATACTTCATCTATATTTTATTAATGAATGTGAAATTTTGTCATAACAGCTTTCATTAACACAAATTCTGTACATGTTTATTAATGACTATATCACTCCATTAATAATGAGAGTAACATTGCACTTAGTAGCCAAGGGCTCAATGCCCAATAATATTAAAGATAACAAATAGCAATTAAATCGGAGGGCTTTCTGGGACTCTTTTTTTCTGGGACTCTGTTTTTATTACAGAAATTTTCTTAAGTTACCATAAGAACATTTTCCCTCCTCAACTAGATGTAAGTCCTCAAAGACAAAGTATTGGTCCTTAATTTGTTTTTCTATTTAATGAATAATAAAGTATTACTTTTAGCAGATTTTTCTGTAAATTTTGGTGGCTATTCTTTTTTTTAAGATTTTATCCATTTATTTGTTGGGGTAGAGGTAGAGAGAGAGAGCACATGAGCAGGACGGAGAGGTAAAGGGAGAAGCAGTTTCCCCCCTGAGCAAGGGATCCTACTAGGATTTTGATTCCAGGACCCTGGGATCATGACCTGAGCCGAAGGCAGGGGTGGCTATTCTGATAAATATTTTAAATTTTCACATGGTCTTAAACTAAAGATTAGGTTGCTCACAATTTCTAATTGATGTTGGCAAGGAAATATTTTGAAATGTGAAGTTTTGAAAAGCTTCTATGCTGAGGATTTTTTTCTTCGAATTCAAAAATACCAATTTCATTAAAAATACATTATTTTTTGTGTATTAGATAATGTGGTTATCAAATTATTTAATCTTCATGCCAGTGAGATGCTTTCTCTTTCATGGACATTAACTAATCTCTAACTCCAGCCAGATAGGAATTTAAATATATGTGCCTGTCTGCTTAGTCAGTAGAACATGTGACTGTTAATCTCAGGGTCATGAGTTCAAGCCCCATTTTGTTAGGGAGCCTACTTAAAAAAAAAATTTTTTTAAAGAATGTGGGTGGAGAACCACCATCCTTTACCATTGCTGAAATCAATTCAAAAGGCCGAGCTCCTGAATAGTATGTCAGAAAAAGATAATATACCTTTAATATATTTTATTAAATATTATCTTCTCCATCTCTTGGTTCTTTTTGAACTGTCCCAGGTTTTTATTTAGACTAAATCTCCTTTGTGGAATACATGACAATGTAATAGTGTAAATTGATTTGATACACATAGTCAATATGCCTTCATCAATAAGCTTAAGGGATATGAAGTTAGAAAGATGGGAAACTACAACTTTTGTCAACATGTCATCTCAGATTCTGTTCAATGAAAATATGTGGTAGGTGAGTCCCATCTATAAATTATGTAAAGTATTTCACCTTAGAATGGCAGATGAGTGTTTAAAGTTATGTCAGACTATGGCTGTTTGTACAATAATAGACACAATTATTCTTAATGTGAACATGGTGCATCTTGTAGAAGTTCAATGTTTTCTTACTGTGCCAGCAATCCTAATCCAGGTAAAACCTGGATAGCTTTGAAAGACACTATTTTTATGGAAAATTCATACGTATGTATAATTTTTAAGAAATGTTCTTAAATTCACTTACTAATAGTTCATTATATACTCATAGGAAATAATACAAATAAGAAAAACACACTTGTTAACAGCGGATGGTAAGGAAGTATAGCCATTCAGTTTTCACCCTGACCTCTGACTTCCCTTCCATCATAATTCTACTTACATCTGGTGAAATGGAAAGATGGAAGAACTTTTGGGGCTTTGGCTGAAAAAGAGTTTAGTTGGAACTGTGCAAATTTTTTAGTGAGTTGGAAAAATGTCTTCACATGTCAGTAAAACAAATGAGGAAAACTTAAACCATCCAAACTTGAAAGTCCAGGAAATGTACCTTCTTTTACTAACTTTAAATTTATATATTTAAAAAAATAGGAGACATTTCAGATAAATTTAATAAGAATATAAAACAAATCTGATATGTGATAAAATAGTAAGTTTTCTGATATTGAAAACTAAATTCTAACATTTCAAACTGTTTCAAAACAATATTTATTGAAGTATGATTAACATACAATGTTATATTAGTTTGAGTTGTGCATTTTTCAGATTTTAATAAAGGCTTAAACTTATTTAAAAATATGTAACTTTTGAACTGAAATAATGAATAATAACTCTGGTTATTAGATAATTTAGGAAAACTTGTGATTCATGAAGTACATTAAAAATTGAGGTTCATGCTGATTTGGAAAGAAATATTGACATTGAAAAAGATATTAAAATTAAAATATACCAAAGAGGGATATTAAAAAACAAAATGATTAGTGATAAATACCTTAAATGTGTTTTTTTAATTTTTTACTGCTTAAGAATACAAGAAATAAACAAAACTATTATAACTCAAATACGAAAAACTTAGGTCTTCCAAAATTTGATACCAACAATAACCCTATGTATTTATGATGTATCCCTAATAGAATATGTGAAACCAAAATATGTTTATACAAATCATCAGTAGTAAAAAATAAACTTTGAATTACCATGCTAGAAGAAATGTATCTCTCTTTCACTTATGGATATATTATATATCCTGTGTTCAATATTCAAAATATTGTGCTGTAGAGAATAATCATTTAAGTAAAATTGATAAGGACAAAATAAGGTAATCAATTGTGATTAGAGAAGGTCACTTCACCAAGTTTGTTTCTTCTCAGTTTTAGACAAGATTTTAACATCTATAAAATTTAAGGAAAGCAGTGGCATAAAATGCACATGATTCTTTGAAAACAAACCTATTTGAAAATTCTTTTTACAATAATTTCATTTCAAATTTCATTTACCGTGTAACTCTTATGTTCCAGAGGCTGTGTTTTACAACATATTGAGACTTCATAGATTTAATGGACTCAGTGTTTGGGATTCTCAATTTATTTTCAATAATAAATGTATGCAAATAATTATAGTAAATTATGATGTGTTTCTACTTTAAAGCAAGAAAATATTCAAACAGAATTCCTAGAGAAATGGTAAAAGATTTGAATCTTAGTGACTTAAGTAGGAAATCACCTTATGGATGACTTTGGGAAAGAAGTCTGCCCCTACCACACATAGGGTTACACAGTAAGTAACACAGAGAAGATCATGGCATAATTAGGGAATTTTGCAAAATTCAGTATCAGGGGTCTTCACTCATTCTTATTCCCATATCATCCAAAAGACTTTTGTGAAACTATATACCACCTCGGTCTTCTAGAACTTTCATCACATATTTTAAATATAAAGTTTAAAATTAAGTTTCATCGCTCATTTAAATATATCAAATCAAATCTAAATATCTTAGAACTTTGACATCACAATCTTCCACTTAAGGAAACACATAAGTCCACTCCTGTTTCACCTTTAGACATTATTACATCATCCTTTTTAATCCTGACCAAACCAGTCCATCCTATTTCCTCCACAGAGGGGTATCCTCAAGTAATATACATCTGTGCTTTAAAGTCCTTTATCGGTGACCACGTTAAAATGATATTCAATAAAGCTTATATGTAAAGTAAATTTTAATTCAATTTTCTGTGATCTTAGGGTCATTTTAGGAAGTTATTTGGACCTGAGTTATCATTATAATTATTGGTAGCACATAGTGAAGTAAAACCTAAAGTTATAAGGTTTCTTAAATATTAATTATAATAACAACATTTTCTTAAAATAAATCTCTCAGTGAGATTGATAGGACTTTTTTGGTCACATCACAGAAGCGAATGCTACTTAGTACTAGAACAAGACAGCACAATTTTTTTTGATATTTCTTCCCTTTTCTTAGATATATGGGGAGAAAATATGTTTACATAAATAGATGGTAATGGAAATAGATTCATTTTGCTGAGAACTGTTCTTCAGTTCTTTGAATTTAATAGTATGCCAAAAATTATGTAGCTACCTACTTCCGAAATTATTTTTAATAATCTATCATCTGACAACTCCATTAGGTTTTCCCTCCACTGTGTTGAAAGTAAATAATAGTAAGCCAGAACAAGGGGGTTTATTACTTAGTCATTAGTGCCACTCACTTTTGCAATATCAACCTTAATGTTTCTAATTATATCTGAGGGTGCTTCAGTATTCACCCTCTGGGGCAATGCACCAGAGTAAAGGTGACTGTAGAGTTTATCATCCAAACTGAGAATAAAACGTGGGCAATATTACAAGCAAGCAAGAAAATAGGCACAGTCAATAGACACTGACAAATCAGAGTGAAACTGTCACTTTACTGAGAAAAAAATACTAAAAACAGATGAGAGGCATGTCATCCTCTGAAAACTTAGACAAGGGAGTTTGTAGGGAGATGGGTGAAAAATTACAGACTTATTTTCTTAGGCACAACACATTTTTAAATTTTACACTTAGAAAATTGCCTACGTGAAGGGTTTAAAAATGCCCAGTCATATATGGCACTTTTTGAGGACAATCTCTATTGATTAAAGAACGTGAGGAGTAGAATAATGTGTGTCCATGATGTTAATGCATTTGGACCTTTTTGTTTCAGTAACGTGAAATTATGCTCTCAGGCAACTGAGATCAGAGTCTAGTTGCATGTATCTTATGCCAGGGCCCCATGCATTGTTCAAGAGTCTGCTAGGATGTGTGGGTCAAAGGCCAGCACGTTAATGTGGTGATGTTACTACCCCAGCCCACCTTTAACTCAAAGAAGAAATTTTGCCCAAACAGCTTATATGGTCCTAAATTAAGGTGATATAACCTCCCAGTTTATCACTCCCAACACAAACTGGTACCATTCATATTCAAATGGCAAAGTTGCAGAGTGGGTCTGGGGCTGGGGTGGGGGGAGCTGCAGAGAAAGGAGCCTATCAGGAGAGAAAAGCCCTGTTACAAATTTTTCTATCCTTTTTTCTTTTCTCTTTCTCCCTTCCTCTCCTCCCTCCCTTCTTCCCTCTCTTCCTTCTTTCACTCCTTCCTTCTTGCCTTCTTTTATCTTTTCTTTTCCCTTCTTTCCTTTTCTTTTTCCTTCTTTCTTTCTCTTAAAAGCTTTTTTTTTTCCTTGTTTGTTTTACTTTGAAAAATATGTCTCATCATTTGATACTTCAAACAGGTCATGAACAGATTCCTTGTTACTTCCATGATGAACTGCAGAAATCTAAGTCCTTAAGTTATTTCGATCCAGATGTATTATCCACCATTTCAATCTACATGTAACGTTCTTACAAGTGGAGCCAATAAACTTGGTTTCCCCATATTAGAAGAGGTGTCCTGTTCAGTTTGCTGGGAGGCAAGCAAAAGTAAAAACAAAACAAACAAACAAAAAAAAACACCAGATTCTTGAACAATTAAACCATACTGCTTAAAATACCAGTCCTGTTCTGCCCTTCCTTTCTTTTCCTTTCTCAAGGACTTCATTCCATCTCTCAGGTGGATCACGATTTTTTCTCTCTTTCCTGGAATAGTCTTTAGTATCTCCCCTGTGGAAGAAGACATAAATTCTCCTAGACCTCATATTTCTGGCTTAGAGAGAGCCACATGGTAGAAGCCTCCCACTCCCATTTCAACAGTGTCTCCATTTCCCGGGCTACCCATTCCTTCCCCACCTGCTCCTTCAGGAAGACAGCACTGACAGGCAAAGCCAGTCTGCAGTCTCCTTACCTACATGCCCTGGGCATAGTCACATATACTTTGGCCACGCTACCAGCAAAAATTTTATTGTGTGCTGGTATGTTCTCTTGTTTATCTGATGTTTACTTGCCTGATGAGTTACATATTTGCTTTTTGATTAGTTATTTTCTGTGGGTTTTTTGTTTGTTTGTTTTGCCTTAATAATAAGAGTTTCCTAAACTCAGAATTCTTTCTTTCTTATTCACTGGTGCAGAGTGATAGGTATTCTTTATCAAATTGTTTTATAGAATGTATAGAATCCAAAGATCTATAACTGCTGCAATGCCACAAACTTAATCAGTAATTAGAAATAAGCTCATCTGAGTAATCGTTGTAGGCTTTCTTCACTTTCTCAACTTTAAGTACCTAACCTGTTTCATTGATCTGAGATCTTTGCTTATTATTTCTTTGTTTCTCTGGATTTATTTTGTTTTCCTTTTCTAGTTTTGTTCTATTTTCAAATATATGCATTTACGTCTGTAGTGTTCTCCCTGTGCCCTGTTATAGCTACAGTCAACATCTCTACTATGTCATATTTTTATTGTTATTTGGTTCAAAATATTTCCTGCTTCCTAACGATGTTTCTGTATAAATGGGAGTTATTACATGGGTAATGTCCAAACACATGACATTTTACAGTTGTTTTTAAACAACTGATTTATAATTGAATTTTTCTCTTGTCAAAGAACATACTAGGAGGCTGATATCCATAATCTAATTGGAAAGAAGTGCTTCATTGGTACATTTGGTACCACCTTTGTATAACCTCAAGTTAGCAGCTATTTATTATTATTCGTTTATTTATTTTTTCTTACTATGCTTGCCTCTAGCATCACCCCCTCACTGCCTCCAAATTGCTGCTTTTACTTTTCTTTGT
>PISX010030620.1:0-18513 GCA_004024625.1 Mellivora capensis | reverse complement strand
TTTTTTTTTTTTTAAGATTTTATTTATTTATTTATTTGTCAGAGAGAGAGAGAGGGAGAGCGAGCGAGCGAGCACAGGCAGACAGAGTGGCAGGCAGAGGCAGAGGGAAAAGCAGGCTCCCTGCCGAGCAAGGAGCCCGATGTGGGACTCGATCTCAGGATACTGGGATCATGACCTGAGCTGAAGGCAGCCGCTTAACCAGCTGAGCCACCCAGGCGTCCCCATCACTACATTCTTAATACAGATCAATTCACATCAGGATGGTAGAGCTAAGGTAGAGTTACTTTTCTTAGTTCCAGTCTGAATTACTTTTAAATTTGTTCCAAAAGGTGGTTTTGAAATTGTGTCTCCAGAAGTTCCATGAAATAGTTTAGCCCAAGAAATGATAGCTATTAGATTGCCTTTTATGTCCAGTTCTTAGATCCAAAGGTGTTTCCCCTTGGATATCTGAAAAGCTTTCTGAGGGATAAGTTACCTTTATAGGAAGAAATACCTCTATTCATTTATTTAAAGACTTGTTTATTCAAAGCTTTATTTATTTATTTTAGAGAGGCAGGGAGGGGCAGAGGGAGAGGAAAAGAGAATCTTAAATGGACTCCACGCAGAGCCCGATGTGGGGCTCGATCTAACCACCCCAAGATCATGACCTGAGCTGAAACCAGAAGTCAAATGCTCAACTGACTGTACCACCCAGATGCCCCAAGAAATACCATAATTTAATTTATTTGTGCTCCTGGGTTTGTGTATGTGTGGTGAATGTTTTTGTTGTGTTGTTGCAGGTTGATGAAAAGCCCAGAACTCTGATGACAGATAGTCTGGTGATAAAGAATTTTTTACATAAAATTGTCATGGTACACCCTAAGGTAAGCTGTTCTTTGGCACAGTGATGCTTCTCTTGTCGTCTTTAGGAGACCTCTACTCTGTAGGAGATGAAATGATAAGGTTGGTTCGCTTTCTTTCCATGATAAGGATTACAACTTTTAATATTGAATTGATTTGATTTCTTTGTCCCTAACACAGTGTTGATGTTGGTCATGTGGCATAGCTGAGAGCCCTCGGATATAGAGCTTTCCTTGGGTTCTTGTTTTTACTTCCTTACTGTTTTTATTGTATCAGTTTAGATTCATTTCTTTCCCTCTTCTGTGCTTCATTTTTCTATTAAATCTGGGTAATGAACCTGGCTGACCATCTTCTTTTCTGAAGTGACCAGAAGAGCAAATCAGGAAATTCTGATAAAGTACTTCAGACTTTGGAGAGCTATAATTTTTATTATTAGCTATAATTAGGTATGTTTATAGGGATGCACACCATTAAGTATGCTTTTTAATTTCTCCTTTCCTTCTCTTGCTAGCTTTCTACTTTTTCTGTCTTCAGCAGGGTTCAGTGCTTATTATGCCAGTCACCACTCTGAGTGCTTTCCACACACTCACTCACGCACCCCATGCAGCAGCCCTTGTGAAGTAGGTTTTAGCAGCGTCATTCCCATTTTATAGCTGAGGAAACTGTGGTAGAGAGGTTAAGTAACTTGCAGAGCCAGGATTTGAATTCAGGCAGTCTGGCTCTAGAGTTCTTGATTACCCATTATTTTATACAGAAAGAAAAATGTAGGTCAAAGGTAGGAAATAAATAGATCAGCGAAGTAAATTGGAGGGAAGACAAAAGTCAGAGAGGGGCAAGGGAAGAAAAAGCAAAGGAAAAAGCATGGAATGTTCTATGTACAAAAACAGTGGAAAGAATAGAGAGAAAATTGATAGTTCCTTTAAAGGGGAGAAGAGGTAACATTGGAAGAAGAGCAGAGAACAAAGGGTAGATGCGACAGGTTCAAAGTGGGCTCATTCTTATGATAATCTGTGTCCACTTGGAATTGAAGTCTAGGACTCAATTTATTTAAGATGCAGAATTTGAGCACAGATAAATGGTAATTGTATTAATTATATTATGTTCAGGGAAAGGACAAGTAAAAAAAAGTGGATATAAAGAATATATTCCCCTTTGGGAATTAAGTATGGAAGTTTTTAATCTCTGTCCTGGTTCGTGTTAAATCTCATACTCCATTTACTTTGTAGATTAAATTTAATTTCAGTGTAAAGGTGAATGGAGTCCTTTCCGTGGAAGTCTTTGGGTAAGTCCTTAAATCCATGGCTTAAGTTTATGCTGTGGCTTTATTATTATTGTCCTGTTTCTAGTAGCTTCACAGTTTGACTTTTTTTTTTAAGATTTGTTTACTTTAGAGAGAAAGTGCGTGTATGCGCCTGTGTGTGGGAGGGAGGGGCAGAGGGTAAGAGAAACCCAAGCAGACTCCATGCTGAGCGCAGAGCCTGATGCGGGGCTCCAGGAAAGCCTTGATCTCATGACCATGAGATCATGACTTGAGCCGAAATCAAGAGTTGGATGCTCAACCAGCTATGTCAACCACTAGGTGCCCCACAGTTTGACTTCTTGACCCAAACTCACCCTGAAACTAATTTTCTGAGAGCCCCACATTTTCTTATTCTATGTTAGCTTTTATTTTTTTTTTCAGATTGGATAAATTTCTTTTCCCATGTTAGCTTTTAATGAGCAAGTAGATTCATCTAAACATTTCATTTCTTTTCCTCTCACTTGAGTGGGTGATAGTAAAAATTGCCATTTTCCCCTTGGTTAATTGGTTATGGAATTCTAGTAATCTTTGGGGGTGATGGTAGTCATGGGCCAGAATTTGTATCAGGTAAAGATTGGTTTTAGAATCTCTGAAATATGGCTTAGTTTTTCTTTGCTTTGCAGGATCAAGAATGAACCCACTCTGAACCTGTCGAATGGAATTGCTCTTGTTATAAGCTATCAGCATTATGTGAGGTGAAGGGTAAAAGCACTGTGGTCCCTCTCCACGTTTTAATCTCCTGTTATGAGTATGAATGTGGGTAGAAATTGAAAGTACCTTCACTTGTCATTTCTTAGTGCCAGGTATCAGATTCTCTGTCAGAAAAGTGGAAGTAAAATTTTGAAGCTATTTGTATTGAAAACGTTTATTATTTCTGGTTTCTTGAATATATTCTAATTGAAAAGACATGTCCCTTCCCTTTCCCATCTGTAAATGAAACAAAACAAACCCTGCTAATTTCATTCTTATTTACATATGAGAAGAGAGGAATGATTTTAGATAGTTACTTGAACTCTTGGATAGAAAGATACCATGAATAGAAAGGAATTTTTTGTATGTTATTATTTGTGCCTCAGCATTTTGCATATGTTTGGAAATCCTCTCTCTCTCTACCTCCACCTTCTTCAAACTAAAAAAAAAAAAAGAGGGGCGCCTGGGTGGCTCAGTGGGTTAAAGCCTCTGCCTTTGGCTCGGGTCGTGATCCCAGGGTCCTGGGATCGAGCCCCGCATCAGGCTCTCTGCTCGGCAAGGAGCCTGCTTCCCCGCCTCTCTCTCTCTGCCTGCCTCTCTGCCTGCTTGTGATCTCTGTCTGTCAAATAAATAAATAAATAAATCTTAAAAAAAAAAGAAAGAAAAAAGAAAAAAATCCATGGAGAAGATGGTAAATAAATGGAATAGAACCCTCTGTCTTGCCTTCCTGTGCTGTCCATTTACCACAGAATCCAAAGTGAACGTGCATTATAGCAAGAAAAAGACTAATTTTTTAAAAGATTTTATTTATTTATTTGACAGAGATCACAAGTAGGCACAGAGGCAGGCAGAGAGAGAGAAGAAGGGAAGCAGGTTCCCTGCCGAGCAGAGAGCCCATTGTGGGGCTCATCCCAGGACCCTGGGATCACTACCTGAGCCGAAGGCAGAGGCTTTAACCCACTGAGCCACCCAGGCGCCCCAGGACTAATTTATTATTAAGATCAACTCATTTATTCTTTATTCAGTAGTTTTCAACTCCATTTGTATGCCCTGAATCATCACTGATAGTCACAGTCCCTTGAAGAGACTCCTCGTGGCTTTTTAGTTTCACTCTTAGTCAGAATTACAATTCAGATCAGATTTTTAAAATTCTTTAATATGTGCAGGAAACAAAACCCCCAACCTTAACTTTCTTTAGTAGTCCTCTGCTATCACACAATCTTTACAGGTAGACAGATCATTAACACAGATTTACTGAAAAAGTTTAAGCCTCTGAGCCAGTGTTTGTGGACATATCTTTCTGGATGACCTTGTCAGTTTAGAGAGAGAGGAAAGTCTTTGTTGGGCGTGGAGCCTACTTTATTTATTTATTTTTAAAGATTTTATTTTAGGTAATCTCTACACCCAGTGTGGGGCTCAAACTCACAACCCCAAGATCAAGAGTTGCACGCTCTACCACCTGAGCCAGCCAGGCACCCAATCATGGAGCCTACTTAAAAAAAAAAAAAATCTTAAGAACCAAAAAAGCTAAATTTGTCTTACCTGTTTTTTCACAGTAGACCAAAATTTGCTACAGCTGAATTACTCTGCAGCAGAATCCATCCTGTCCTAGGACATCCAGTAATGCTTTTCATCCCTGATGACATGGCTGGCATGGGCTTGTTGGGAGAGCTGATACTGACTCCAGCTGCTGCTCTGTGTCCCTGCCCAAAGGTCTTTCCCAACCAGATGAATAGGATTTCTTCGGTTTCCATATCCTTTTGATGATAGAGTCCATCAAAATCTTCAAATTCATTGTCTTGAAAAATGAATTTTTTAAAGATTTTATTTATTTATTAGAGAGAGAGAGACAGTGAGTGGGGGTAGGAGCAGAGCAAGAAGGACAAGCAGACTCTGAGCTGAGCATAGAGCCCAATGTGGGACTCAGTCCCACGACCCTGAGCTCATGACCTGCACTGAAATCAAGAGTTGGGCACTTAATTGACTAGGCCACCCAAGCACCCTGAAAAAAATGAATTTTTATATCTCAATTCTAAAAAAAAACCTTGGCATATAAACTCTGTGCCTAGAAGCCAGTATGATTTGTATAAAAATAAAAATCCAGTATGAAAGCCAAGCTTGAGAATTTTTCCAAAAAACTGAAAACTATATAATGTGCCACATGTGCCACATGCTTGTCATGTAATTTAGTATGAATGAAGCATGGAATGAATGGTGCAAGCAGGAGAGATGAGGCTGGGAAAGTAGTTGGAGTTGAACATGGCTCTTGTGTGTCACACTAAGGAGTGTAAACTTTATTGTCTTTATAGTGGGAAACCATTGGATGTTTTAGGAGTCTCTGGCATCACTATGCAGTGGGGTAGGAGAGAGAAGTCAGTAATCACTACGTAAATATGTAAGTGACCTCAGCAAGAGATAATGCTTGCCTCAGTTAAAAGTGTGAGGAGCGTGGAAAAGAGAAACTTACCATTGGAAGTAATCAACATGATGAGGCAACCAATTCATTGCTAGGGTAGGGAGAGATTAGGGGCAGGGAATGACCAAAGTTGATGTCCATATTTCTACATCCAGAAGAGGCAAATCTATAGAGACAGAAAGTGGATGGAGAAGGATTTTTTAGGAGGTGATAAATGTGGTCTAAAATTGATGGTAGTGATGGTTGCACAATTTTTTTAATATATTACGACCTATTTAACTGTGCACTTTAAATGGGTAAATTGTATGTTATATGTTATCTTTAAAATTCAGTAAGCTGTTTAAAAACATTTCCATAGATGGCTGATAGAATAATGATACTGTCAATTAGAAACAAATCATAAATGGCAGATTTGGAAGGTAAAGAAGATTAGCTGAGGTTTAAACATGTTTATGGTTCCTGCAGGATGTCCCTTGAAAATGGCAAGCAGCTACATAGAAATTTTGGTCTGGAAATTGGAAGTGATCAGATTTAGAGATATATTTTTGAGCGTCAATATTTCCCCCATGGATTTAGTGTAGCATAGTGCTGTGGTTAGAGCATGGCATAAGAGTGTAAATGCTGGATTCACCACTAATTGGCTGTGACTTTATGCAGCTTACTTAACAGCCTAAGCTTTTATTTCATCAGCTTTAAAACAGAGATAATACTACTTGGTAGATTTATTTATTTCCCCTTGCAAAGGTTTTGTTGTTGTTATAGTTACTCTTTTGTGATTTGTTTGTTTTAGGACTGACTATATAGTAACCTATGTGAGGCTCCTAGCATACTGCCTGACATTTAATAAGTGTTCAATAAATATTAGGTATTATTGTTATATGACTGAAGCTATAAGAGTAAATGTAGTTATATATAGTAGAGTATAGAGAATAAGAACAGAAGAAGGCAAAGGTCATGGAATAAATGTCAGCTGAAAATATCATTCGGGAGGAGGAAGGAGCGGGATGGTGATAAAGATTATGTGTGGACTTTTGGATTTTAAAAAAACCTTAATATCTAGGTCATATAGAAGAGTATAAAGTAAAATATAAAAACTTCTCCTTCCTCCCCATCCCATTCCCCAGAGGGAATAAGGCACATTTTCTATTCTCTTGAAATTTACATTTAGTGGGACATTTTATTTTATTTTATTTGAAAGAGAGAGAATAAGAGAGAGCACAAGAGGGGGGAGGGTCAGAGGGAGAAGCAGACTCCCCACTGAGCAGGGAGCCAGATGTGGGACTTGATCCTGAGATCCAGGATCATGACCTGAGCCAAAGGCAGTCACTTAACTGACTGAGCCACCCAGGCGCTCCTTAGTGGGACATTTTAATAAACAGATGTCAGGGGACGCCTGGGTGGCTCAGTTGATTAAGCGGCTGCCTTCGGCTCAGGTCATGATCCCAGTGTCCTGGGATCGAGTCCCACATCGGGCTCCTTGCTCGGCGGGGAGCCTGCTTCTCCCTCTGCCTCTGCCTCTGCCTGCCACTCTATCTGCCTGTGCTCGCTCTCTCGCTCTCTGACAAATAAATAAATAAAATCTTAAAAAAAAAAAAAAGCAGATGTCAGGTAGTGATAAGTACAGTAAAGATAAAATAAAGCAGGTAAAGAGATAATGATAGGGAAGTTACTTTAAATATTATAGCCAAAGGAGACTCTAGGGAGGTGATGTTTTAGTGAAGAGAAAGAGAGCTAACAGAAAACTCTGATAGGATTCCAATTTCTGAAAATGGCAAACTAGGTAATTTAGACCCACCCTCCCGTTGAGGACAAATGCTGCATGAAATATTAAAACATCATAAAAGACTCTAAGAGCTAGTGAGTAGGGAGAAATTTCTGAGCCAGCATAGGAGAAAACAGGAATCACAGAAAGCTTGAGCCCAACATTGGGGGCTGCTTTTGCCCTAAGGTCATTTGCAAATTAGAGCAAGCAGCCTAGAGGCTAAGATGCACTTCCAAATCGATGTAGGACAAAAAAGCCGAAGAGTTTAGGGCTTGCTGAGCTGGGGTGCTGTTAAAAGTTCCTCTTGTTTTGGGCAGGGATAACTAAAAGTTTACACTTTAAGGAGTAAGGCGAACTCAAAATAAACCGTCCTTCACATGAACTCATATATTTTTTGGGTCATCTGCGAAGTCTAGAAAATCTTAAGCTTTCAGAATGGATTAAGATGATTCTAGATTTCTAATTCTCCAGATGCCCTGTAGAAGCAAACAAAAATTCTTTCTAGGTAGATAGATGACCACATCTGTGCTTCAAATTATTTAATAGATGCTTTTTCAAAATGTCCAGCTTATGTGCACATTTCTCTCTGTCATACACACATCCCCCCCACACCTAGGTACAAGAGTGCACAAGGTAACAGGAACAAAAGCTAGCAAAAACAGAAGCACCCACTGGGACTCCAGATATGGGTAATATCAGACATTGATTTTAAAAATAAAAAATTATGTTTACCATGCTTATGAAATTGAAAGCCAAGCTTAAAAATCTTGCCAGGGAACTGTAAACTATAAAATGTGACATAATTTTTAAAAGAACCAAACAAATTGTAGAATCAAAAAAGACAGTGACCAGTATTGAAATTAAATAGGTTTAACAGGGGCGCCTGGGCGCCTGGGTGGCTCAGTGGGTTAAAGCCTCTGCGTTTGGCTCAGGTCATGATCCCAGGGTTGTGGGATCGAGTCCCGCATCGGGCTCTCTGCTCAGTGGGGAGCCTGCTTCCCTTCCCCTCCCTCTGCCTGCCTCTCTGCCTACTTGTGATCTCCGTCTGTCAAATAAATAAATAAAAATATTAAAAAAAAATAGATTTGACAACAGATTAGATATCGCATAAGTGAATTTGTAAAGTAAAAGATGAGGATAGCAAAAACTTAGTAAAGAGAGACAAAAGTATGGAAAATACAAAAGAGAGGTTAACAGGTGAGAGGAAACAGTGAGACCATTTAATGTACATTTAATTCCCATCCCAAAGGGGAAGAGAGAAAATGGGGCAGAAACAGTCTTTGAAGAATTAATGGCTGAAGCAATTAAAACAGAGAGAGCTCCAGACAGAGGAGAATTCCTGGAGTACAGACCTAGGAATGGTTTCTGTTCGAGGCAGGATGGAAAACCTCATATTTCATAAAGTATCAGTTGGAGTCCTAAGAAGGTTTTGCCTGAATATAGTGGAGGAGTTAGCCCTAGCCATAGCTTCCCTGGTCCCACCTAACAAAGCTTGAAAGTAAGATCCAAAAGGCTCAAACTATTCCTAAGTAACTTTATAGTGTTTGAGAAAAAAAGTTCAAGAATATTTACAGGAATGCAAAAATGTCCTGCATTTGACCAGATAAACTTCATAATGCTGGGCATCCAATAAAAAATTACTTGGCATGCAGGGGCACCTGGGTGGCTCAATGGGTTAGGGCCTCTGCCTTCGGCTCAGGTCATGCTCCCAGGATCCTGGGATCAAGTCCCACATCGGGCTCTCTGCTCAGCGGGGAGCCTGCTTCCTCCTCTCTCTGCCTCTTGCCTCTCTGCCTACTTGTGATCTCTGTCTGTCAAATGAATAAATAAAATCTTTTTTAAAAAATTACTTGGCATGCAAACAAACAGGAAAATAGGACCCATAATGAAAGAAAAAAATTGGTCAATGAGAACTGCCCAGAAATGACATAGGTAATAGGATTGTAAACAAGGACATTAAGACAGGATATAACTGGGGGCGCCTGGGTGGCTCAGTGGTTTAGGCCTCTGCTTTCGGCTCAGGTCGTGATCCCAGGGTCCTGGGATTGAGCCCCACATCGGGCTCTCTGCTCAGCGGGGAGCCTGCTTCCCTTCCTCTCTCTCTGCCTGCCTCTCAGCCTACCTGTGATCTCTGTCTGTCAAATAAATAAAATCTAAAAAAAAAAAAAAAGACAGGTATAACTGTACCTGTATATTCAAGGTGTGAGAGGAAAATATTGAACATCTTAAGTAAAGAGACAAAAGCTATAAAAAGCACCCAAATTGAACAACTAGACATAGAAATTACAACTTTTAGGATGAAAATACACTGGATGAGATTAGTGACAGATGTACATATTGCATAGGAAAATATTAGTGAGCTTGAAGACATGGCAATAGAAACTAAAATGAAACCCAAAAAAGACTAAAAAAGTGAACAAAGCTTCAGTGAACTGTGGGATAACTTCAGGTGGCCTAAATTAGAGACATGTAATTGGATTCCTGCAGGGAGGGAGGGCAGATAAAATATTTGAGGAAATAATGATCCCCAAATTTGATGAAAAGTATAAATCTACAAATGCAAGAAGATCAACAAACTTTAAACATAAGAAACTTGAATAAGATTATATCAAGATACATCATAATCAAATTGGTTAAAGCCAATAATAAAGAAAAAAAACTTTAAAAGAGACTAAGGTAAAAAGACATATATAACATACTGGGGAACCAAGATGAGAATTAAGTGTATCAATACCAGGAGGCTTCAGTTCATGGAATAAAGGTTTCTCCCTCACATGAAAAAAAAAAAAGATGAGAATTAAGATTTCTCCTTGGAAACTGTAAGCTAGGAGAAAGAAGCAACGTTTTTATTTTTATTCTTTTTTTTTTTTTTAAGAGAGAGCACATGAGCTGGGGGTGGAGGGGCAGAGGGAGAATCTTTTTTAATTAATTAATTAATTTATTTATTTATTTGAGAGAGAATGAGAAAGAGAGCATGAGAGGGGAGAGGGTCAGAGGGAGAAGCAGACTCCCCACTGAGCAGGCACCTCCCCCCCACCCCCATGCGGGACTTGATCCCAGGACTCCAGTATCAGACATGAGCTGAAGGGAGTTGCTTAACCAACTGAACCACCCAGGCACCCCCCCCCCCTTTTAAAGATTTATTTATTTTAGAGAACGTGGGAGGGGAAGGGAAGGAGAGAATCTCCAGCAGACTTTCCACTGAGTACAGAACCCAACACAGGTCTCAGTCTCAGGACCCTGAGATCATGACCCGAGCTGAAACCAAGAATCAGACGCTCAACCCACTTTACTACCCAGCCTCCTGGAGAGGGAGAGAGAGAATCCTTTTTTTTTTTTTTAAATAACATTTCTTCTTCTTCTCTTTTTTTTAAAGTATTTTTATTTATTTATTTATTTATTTATTTGACAGAGAGAGAGAGAGATCACAAGTAGGTAGAGAGGCAGACAGAGAGGAGAAAGCAGGCTCCCTGCCAAGCAGAGAGCCCGATGCGGGGCTCGATCCCAGGACCCCAGGATCATGATCTGAGCCGAAAGCAGAGGCTTTAACCCACTGAGCCACTCAGGCACCCCGGGAGAGAGAATCTTAAGCAGGCTGAACACTTAGAATGGAGCCCGAGGTGGGGCTTGATTTCACGACCCTGAGAACATGACCTGAGCCAAAATCAAGAGTCAGACACTTAACCAACTGAGCCACACAGGTGCCACTGAAGTGACATTTTAAAAATAGTAAACAAAACAAAACAAAAACACAAAAAACTTAACCTGGATTCTATACCAAAAGCAAATATTTTTCAAAAACAAAGGCAAAATAAAGAATTTTTCAGATGTACAGAAGACTTCAATCACCAGCAGTTCTATATTGTAAGAAATGTTAAAGGAAATGCTTCAGACAGAAGATGGAATTCTGTATCTACACAAATAAAGAAGAGCACTGGAAACCATAACTATGTGAATAGATATAAAATATTTTTGCCATATTTTAAAAAATCTCTTTAAAAGACAGTGACTTTTAAAATTTTTTTGTTTTTTAAAAGTTTATTTATTTGTTTGACAGAGAGATCACAAGAAGGCAGAGAGGCAGGCAGAGAGAGAGGGGGGAGCAGGCTCCCCGGCCAGCAGAGAGCCTGATACGGGGCTCGATCCCAAGACCCTGAGATCGTTACCTGGGCCCAAGGCAGAGGCTTAACCCACTGAGCCACCCAGGTGCCCTGATAGTTGACTTTTTAAAGCAGAAAAAAAAAAAAAGCCATCGATATATAAGACTTATATGCTGTGTCACAATAAAATGAGTAACAATAGTACGAAGACCAAGAGGGGAGAAATGGAAATATTTTTGCAGGATTCTTATACTCTATGTGTGTTAACTGTTATAATATCACTTAAAAGTAGTGGTGATAAAGTTGTATACTATAAAGCCTAAAGCAATCCCTAAGTTATTACAACAAAGAATTAAAACGAGTAAGTCAAAAAGGAGGTTAAAAATGGAATTACAAAAAACACCAAGTCCAAAATAGAATCCAAAAATAGAAAAGAGGGAAATACAAGAAACAAATGCAAAACACTTAAGATGGTAGATTTAAACCCAACCATAACAGTACTTATATTAAATGTAAATAGTTTCAACAACCCAGTGAAAAGATAGTCACACATTTTGACTCTTAAGACACTCCACTCTGAGTTCGCAGTACCTCAAAGCTCCCCTGGCTCTAAAAAGAGAATGTGTTGGCCTTAGCTCCTGTGTAAATGTCTTGGATTTGTGATAGCGACTTCATTTAGGGGTACTGTCTCGCCTTGTTCTGCTGTGACTTTTCATAGTGCCTACGGGTGAGGATTTTAATCTTCACACTTAATTCTTCATGTGTATCCTGTTAAAAAGAGGATGAAAACAAAAAAAAGATAAAGGAAAATATATTTCTGGTTTATTTAGCTTTGGTTCGGGGGCAAAAAGGGTTAAGTATTGGTTCTTAACTGAAGAATTTTGCCCTCATGGGACATTTGGGAATGTCTGGGGAATTTTTGACTGTCATGACTCAGGAGCAGCTTGCTGCTGGCATCTAGTAGGTAGAGGCCAGGGGTACTGCTAAACATCCTACAGTTCACAGGACAGCCCCTACAACAATGATCTGGCTTAAAGTGCCAGTAGTGCTAAGGTGGAGAAACCCTGGGCAAAAGGGAAGGCGAGGGTAGGAGCAAAATCAAGAGAAGGAAACCATTTCAGAGGTCCTGGCCCCCTTGGTCTTGGTGAGAGAATAGGGTTAGAGAAGGTAAGGAATTTCCTTCTTAATCTGAATATACTCAGATACTTGCTGAAAGATATTTCTTTGTATATACTTCTAGTATGTGTCACACCATATTTTACTGATTTTTTACCTGTATCTCCAGTACTATAAATGTGATAACCCAAAGGTAGGTATTAAATCTGGATATTCATCTTTGTATCCTCTGAATTTAATATGGTGTTTAGCTTGTACCACTCAAACCTACGATGGAATAAGTAGGATGAATATATAAACTAATTGTCCCGGGGCGCCTGGGTGGCTCAGTGGGTTAAAGCCTCTGCCTTCGGCTCAGGTCATGATCCCAGGGTCCTGGGATCGAGCTCCACATTGGGCTCTGCTCAGCAGGGAGCCTGCTTCCTCCTCTCTGTCTGCTTCTCTGTGACCTCCATCTGTCAAATAAATAAATAAATAAAATCTTAAAAAAAAAACCAACCTAATTGTCCCAATACTTTACCTGTAGCACACACTTATTAAACCCGGAATAAATTTCTAGGGATTCTAGTGGACCTTCTCTGATGCCTCACACCTCTATTCAATGTGGAAAGGCATACGTAATCATCTAGCACCCTAGTTTATTTCTGGGAGTGTGAACCAGGTCAGTGTTATGTTTGTTTTATGCAAATGAATACATAGTCATAAAAAACTAAAATAGTAGTTTTCTTTAGCAACTATACATATTTCTATATGGACCATCAGGTCTGCCTCTGATATTGCCAGGTCAGGAGCAGCCAACTACTACTGTCTTCAAAGATACCTCTTATTTCATTGACTGGAAGAAATACCACTTGTGTATGGTGCCCAGTTTGGATCTCAATTTGGATAGAGGTATATCTCCCTCTCTTTGCACAGGAATAAAGAAACCTGGAGGATATTAGAAAAATGCAAGGAAATATAAATAGCAGGTATACATAAAAAATAGGAGACAGTGATCTGATGGTTTATGTTGGGGACCACTGGCGAGGGTCTAAGTTTGGGAATCTACATGAAGTGCGGCAAAGAGGTCAATAGTCAAAGACGCATTAGAGTTTTGGTAAGACTGTTTTGGTATTACATGTTAATGCTGGTTTTCCTCTCATTTCCTCTACTGCCTCCTCTCTTCCTGGTCCTCTTGAGATAGTCAGTAGGCCTCCATCTTGTAATGACTTGTTCAGAGGGTTTCTGTCGTACCTTAATCTGTCAACTCTGGGGTTTTAGAAAGGTTAGTAACATCACTGAACTATTGTGGAAGAGAAATATTTTCTAGTGAAATGAGAAAATGCACATAAAATTACTTATAAAAAATTAGAACACCATATAAATTCAAAGCAGGAGTATTAACCACATAGTAATCAGCTTAGGAAGCTGGCTGTAGTATTCATGTAGATCCTAACATTAACTTGGGGTGAATCACACTGAAAGCTGGACACTTAATAACTGGACCAAAAAATAAAACTGGAAAGTAGGGATATGCAACCAGGAGGTGATATCTAGGAGGTTTACAGACTTGAGCTTGACTATTGTTTGCTAGAATCCTCTGAAATTTAGAAGGTAGTCTGGTAAACTGGATGCTGAGGAAGGTGACCAGTGGGGAAGAGGCATTCTAGAACTGTGCCTGGAATGAGAAGACTCCTGGGGTGAAGTATCTCAGGGGAAATGATAGAATCTTCTCTAGGAAGTAAGCCTCGGAGTAAGGGTTTTTTTCCTTGAGTAGGTAGTTGTTCCAGAGGGTGCAATGAAAGGAAGGTGTCTTTGAATAGGGTCTGTGGAGGTGAGTGGTTTTGTGAAGAAAGAATGCCTGGTCTTAACAGGTGGGATGTCATGCGATTAAAATTTTTGAATCTCTAGGGCTCTCCATAGCTCCTTTTCTCTTTCAGTTTTATTTTCATGCTTTGTTGGTTTCCTTCATTTTTTGCCAATTCACAGTGTCTGAACTTGCTCAGTTTACTTTGGAAATGAGTAATGTAGAAATTGTCTCCTCATCTCCTTCCCTCACTCATTACTGTAAAGGACAGAACCAGAACCCACATGGAGTACTTCTCCGTATGGATCTGGGTGAAACTTAGGACTATCATGATTGTATTCTAAAGGATCAAGGTGCTAGAAAATGACTGTAGGGCATCAGATTACCTGGGGATACAAATACAATATAGTAATGTGGTTAAGAACACAGATTTTTGAGTCTGTCTAAAACAGTTCCACCACTTACTGCCTCATGTTGGGCAATGTATTTAGTCTACTGGTGCCTTTTTTTAATCTGTAAAATGATACAAGGATAGGTCCTATGCCATAGTGTTGTTGAGAAGACTAAATAGATAGTCCATGTGAAGAATTTAACATAAGTGGCATGTAGTAAGCATTTAATACAACTTAGCTGTTGTCATTATCATTACTCAAGTTTGACTCTAACCTCTGCCCCTTACTAGTGATATCTATCTGGGAAAGTCATGTGGGGAATCAGCAAATGTATTATACTAATGTTTCCCAGTAAATTCTAAGGAGTGCTGTTTGGTTTGCATTTTGCACACCCAGTTGTTATTTTGATGTTCCTTCTGTGAGTCCCTATTCTTTGCTTCCATCACGTGGATAGAAAAACAGGTTCAGGAGGAGAAGGGAGTGTTTGAGTTTAGATCTCAGATCCTTCTTTGAGGTATAGGTTCTTTATTTGCTCAGCATTCTGAGGGCTTTACTTATGTTAGAATACTGTGTAATATCTTGTCTTCTAGATTTGGTGCTTCCAGATGTGAGTTATCAGGTGGAATCCAGTGAGGGAGATTGGTCTCAGAATATGGACTCCCAGGGACAAACGCTGCTGCTTTTTCTCTTTGTGGATTTTCACAGCGGATTTCCAGTCCAGCAAACAGAACTGTGGAGTAGGTATAGGGGCTGCCAGTTTGGGTGTGCTTAAATGTTAAGAAAGTAAAGAAAGGGAGACTTTATATGATGCACATGTCTGAATTACATATATTTCTGTAGAAAAATGAATTTTAATGAAAAACCTTGCCTAAAAAAGTTAAACTCTATGCTCTATGGAAAAGACACGTATCTTGAAACACCCCTCAAATGATGACATTCCCAAATTTAGTTGGCCAGATATCCGTGGATACTTCTGTAATGATCTCTACAGAGTCTGTTACCTTAGATGAATGGTTCTCAACCTTAGCTGCTTGATATATTACCTGGGGAGCTTCTAAAAAATGCCCAGACTTCACCCCCAAGGATTATGATTTTCTTGGACTGAGACAGGATTCAGATAGCAGTATATTTTTAAAGCTCAGGCCTGAGAACTGTCCACCACATTAGCGCTTTTCCAGGTGGAATCAAGAAACATTACTCTCATTGCTTGGCCTTGAGGCAACATCTCTCTCAACTACAACATAGGGAGGTGTGGGCGTGTAATGGTATGAATGACTTTATCTGACTGCCACATGGACCTCTGGAAAGGGAGAAACTGTCCTTGTTCAGGCATACAAAAGGGGACTTTAGAGTTTATCTAACAAATTGGTGATAACCTGTTACCAGAAAGGTTCTGTTTGGTGGTCCGTGAAATGCATGCATCAGAATTACCTATAGTATTTGAAAATATGCTGCTTCCTGAGCCAAGGATTAACTCACTGTTTTGTTATAATGCAAAAATATGGTATGGCTCAAGAGTCTGCATTTTTAACAAGATTCTCAGTAATTTTTAAATATAGTGATGTTTGAAAACCACTGAGTGTGAGTTGGCTTATGCATTTTAATCCAATAAACACTGAGATATAAATTTAAGTGTTTCCTTTTTCTTTAAGATTTTATTTATTTGAGAGGGCGTGAGCAGGGGAGGAGGAGGGGCAGAGGAAGAGGAAGGAGATACCCTGCTGAGCAGGGGGCTTGATCCCAGGGCTCAATCAGGGATCATTATCTGGGCTGAAGGCAGACACTTAACCAACTGAGCCACCCAGGTGCCCCAAAGAGAGTTTCCCAATGCCCTCCTAAACTTGGAAATAGCAAGACATGGAGCATATAAATGTCCGAGGAAAGGTTCGGAAGCCTCCCTTTGGGTGCTCCCGATATGCTTCTGTGCGCTCTGTGAGCCACTGTTTTTTCTTGGGGCTCTGCTCCAGCCATTGCAGTGCTCATTTGCTGCGGCCCTGCTCCCACTGAGTCATGAGAGAAAGGAGACAGTTTATGTCCCCAGAGCAGAAGAGCTCGTGCTGACTGGTGCCAGCTATTTACTGAACAAACTGTTGTCAGCTGTGGGATTTTTCCTGCTTCCTGCTTTCTCTGCTTCTCTGGTCTTTTCCCAGTATCTGTATATTGTTTAGGAGAGAAGCACACCGCTTTTGTGGGTTCTGGCTTGCCGCTCTTCATTTGAAGAGCTGTTGTCTGGTGCCCCACTCTTCCATTCATCAAGGCCCTGGAATGGGAGCCCGAAGTGACCCAGACTAATGAGGCTTCCAGCAGGGAGGACAAAGTGAGGAGGCCTAGGGTTGTTACCCAGTCTGCACTCGTATGGACAGAGGCTGATAAGAGAAAAATCTTTGTATAGTGGAAAGGACTTCAGGGTAGAATCAAGAAAGCTGGGTATAATCTTAGTTCTGCTATCAAATTCCTTGGTGATTTTTGGGAAACAAGTCACATAAATCATCTGATCTTCCCTTTTCATATATTTAATGTAAGATTGTTAGACTAGGTACTATCAAAGCCCTTCCAAGTCTAAGACCCTCTTACAACTTAAGATCCCCTGTCTTTTGGCAGGCTTTTTTTGTTGGTTGTTGTTTGGTTTCGATTTTGTTTGTTTTGTTTTGTTTTGAGGTCTGCTAGAGGCATTATCACATTCAGTCTTCCCTGGGATGACAGAGAGTCTCATACCATTTTCTGAATCCTATCGAACACACCTAAAGAACCTCAGATTCCTCAAAAACCAGCGGTTCCTGTCATTCTTGCAGTAATGTGATAGTTTATACATCTCAGCTTAGCTTGACTCTGAAGGCCTGTAGCATCTCAGGTAGTGACACTCGATATTGTATTAAATAGAAATTCATCACTGCATTAGTAAGCATACTAAGTATCTTTTTAAAAAAATTTTTTTAAAGATTTTATTTATTTGTTTTGACAGAGAGAGAGATCACAAGTAGGCAGAGAGGCAGGTAGAGAGAGAGGAGAAAGCAGGCTCCCCGCTGAGCAGAGAGCCAGACAAGGGGCTCCATCCAGGACCCTGGGACCATGACCTGAGCCGAAGGCAGAGGCTTTAAACCACTGAGCCACCCAGGCGCCCCACTAAGTATCTTTTTTTAAAAAAAGATTTATATATTTGAGAGAGTGGGGAGGGCAGAGAGAGAGAGAGAGAGTGGGGAGGGCAGAGTAAGAGAGAGAAAATCCTGAATCAGACTCCCTGGTGAGCATGGAGCCCAATGATGCTGTCACTGGGCTTGATCCCAGGAGCCCTAGATGATGACCTGAGCCGAAATCAACAGCAAGATGCTCAACTGACTGAACCACCCAGGAGCCCCCATACTATGTATCTTTATAAATTTCCTTACACATCTGGTAGTGTAGGACTAGCCTTTGAAAAAGGGTATATGGTAAAGGTAGGTAGATATAGATATATGAATAGAGACACAGTAATTTTATCTTCTTTTCCCCTTATTCTTTCTCATATCCTTGAAAGCTTTCTCTAGAACTACTTTTAGGAAACAGATTGTGCAGAACTACAGTCTGTTTCCATGTATCTTAAAAAAATCACTTAACTGGCCTCCTGCCCACCTTGTCATGGTAACTTTTCTATGATTAACTCATTATTTTGCTACAACGTTAAAGGCATCTGGTAGTATCATCAGTTTTAGGGGAACAAACTTGTAGCTTTTTAATTAAATGTCTGCTTTCAAAAAGGGCCTAACTGGTTTCTTGAGGCTATTCTTAGCACCAAACAGTAGAAAACAGTAATCCATACGATATCATCATAGCAATAGCAATATTGTCCTGTTGCATATTGCAATGTACATTTAAAAACACTTCATATATATTATCCCAGTTTATCTGTGCAACATGCCTGTGAGAGCAGGTGGTATAAAGCTGGTTTTAGTTTTGAAGTGAGAAAAGTGAAGGGACTTGGTCACCACAAGCTAGTGGTTGAATTCACTCTAGAATCTATGTTCTCCAGACTCCAATTTTGGATTCCTTTTGAGCAGACCACATTTTGCATTCCTTTCTGGGATAGCATCATGGTGCCTTGTGGTAGAAAATGTACCTTCTGGTTTGCATTTTT
>PISX010030619.1:0-18513 GCA_004024625.1 Mellivora capensis | reverse complement strand
GGGGTGGGAGGTTGGGGGAGCCAGGTGGTGGGTATTATGGAGGGCACACATTGCATGGAGCACTGGGTGTGTTGTAAAACTATGAATTCTGTTACGCTGAAAAGAAATGAAATAAAAAAAATTAAAAAAAAAAAAGACTAGGAAGCATCTCTGGGCACGATACAGTGAAGAAGAACGACCTCTAGCACCCAGCAGTGCATAGAGGTCTCCATAGAGCTGACTTGTGCTTGTCTTCAGCTAAGTGTCAAGTTAGAGGATTTGTGTATGATGCCCACTCCTGCTGGGTAACCGAGAACTTCACTTTGTATCCATCACGGGGAGAGGTCCCAGTGAGCTCATGAGCCTCCAGGGCAGGGTGGGAGCCCAATCCACAGGTCATGTGGACTCTGCTGTCTTCTCCCTCATCTCCCGGCAGGAAACCCTTTCTGTAGACTTGCTCTTCTCCAGGGAAAACAGTTTCAACTTGGGCTTGTTCTCTGCATCTGCTGCAGCCACCCACCAACTTTCTCACCATGGAAGGGAAATTCAAAAGACCTTGGCCACTTTCTCCTTCATCCCTCACACTCCTGAGTCCTCTGTGGCTTCGTTGTTTGATTTTAGAGAACACATTTCAATCACCACTTATGTGCCAAAATGTAGTGGGTTGGTACAAAGGCCATCTTTAAAACAAAATGGGTTACTATTTTGCAAAGCAGGGAACTTAGACTGTCCTCTCCTTTTCCTATTCCATGGGAGTGGAGCTTGCCTGGTATATCCCCCTGCCCCCAGGACCATGTCTGTATTAGGCAGCTTTTGCTGTGACGACACCCTCCTCTCCCTCCTGCCAAATCCTGGTGGTTTACAAGAGCAAACACTTATTTCCTGCTCACATTATATGAGGGATGCTGGTCAGCAGTAGCTAAGCTGGGTTCTTCTGGGCTCTGCTAGACTTGGCTCAGTTCCATAGGGCTCTTCTTACTCTGGGAGCCTGACAGGAGGGGCAGATCTTGTGTGTAGTATGCTGTCCTCAAGGCAGAAGACAGAAGTTCAAGGGAGAAAGAGGTCAACCAGCAAGCCCATTGAAAGGTTCTGCTCCGATGTGGGGTAAATAAGATCTGCTGGCACACCAGTGGGCAAAGCAAGTCCCGTGGCTCAAGTCAAAGGGGCAGGAAGTAGAGCTGCCCACAGGGAAGTGTGACAAGAACAGGGAGAGAACAAACACAAGCCAAGAACAGAGGCCACTACGATATCTTAACAATCCCAGACTGCAGTTAATCTTTTGCTAGGATTCTTCTCATTTTACTTTGAACAAAAGAACTGAGAGAACAAAAAATATGTACAGGTTGGGAGTCAACCAGACATGTACAGAAATCTGTCTTCCTCTGCTTACTGCTATGGAAGGCCAGGTGGCTAATCTCTCTGAGCCTCAGTTTCTGCATCTGTCAAATGGGGGTAATAACATGGTTTCACATGGTTGTTGTGGGGATTAAGTGGGACCATACAGTGCTTGGCACATGCTGGATGCTCAGCAGATCATAGCCGGTACCATTATTAATACTGCAAATATTAAAAGTAAATAAATTAACTTTCACCAGAATAAATAACTGAAATACACCCAGATGTTTCTGTCTTATTCCCAGTTACCTAATCTAGGTCATAATCCTTGGCCGGGTGCCATTAGAGAGCGGTAATAATAGCCAATGCAACCAGTTATACTTTCTAAAGTGTTTTAGCTCTGCTAATTCAATCTTTACAAACCCAGGAAATATTTCTACTATTATCCACAGCTTTTGGGTGATAGCACAAAAGCATGCGGAGGGAGGCTAGAGAGATGGCTTGCTTATGATCATGTGGTTTGCTAGTAGCAGAGCCTGGACTTGAACCCAGCCAGCTCAGCCGACAGCAGATGCTCTTAACTATTGTGCCATGCTGTCTCTTAGCTCACCTGGTGGCCAGTGGATATACAGAGTCATAAAAAGATGTGTGGCCATGGATAGGATGTTAAGTCTAATTCATTGGGATGAGAGAAAGTTTGGGAAATGACCTGGATTCAATATCTATTTGGACATAAAATAAAGGAGATACTGGAGGCAAGAGCAAGATGCAGAATCTGTGCGACAACCCCTAGTCAGTTCAAGTGGAGCGTGATCCCAGCCGGAGGTGAAGGGGACTTCCTAGGGTAGGGGGTGACTCTTCCATTCAGGAGCCCCTGGCCTTGCTCTCCAGCTAGAGTGGCTGTCCTTTGGAAAGCAGGTCTCTGAGATTCCAGTGTCTGGCAAGACTGTGGTTATTCTGGCCACTTCACACAAAGACAGTAGGATGGAAACTTTTCTGGAAAGCATCCTCACTCTGCTTTTTCAGTGCAGTTGAGAGCACTGACTTCCCAAGTGACCCATGGTGGCTTCAACATCTATAGCAAAGGGGAGAGCAGGTGATTCTGCAGGTGATACTGAAGCCAATGGAGTTACCCATCCCTTGTCCCATCATGCCAAAACTTGGCCACTAACTTGCAGCCCCAGGCACTGAGAAGAAAGGCAGCAAACATCTGTCTAATTCTGGGTATTTACCTGAGGCTAGGCCACACTCCCATACCCCATGGGACCTTAATGAAGGTGCTTTGGTCACCCCAGTCTTGTTGATAGCAAAGTTCTTAACCCATTGGCATCAACTCACTAATTGATTCTTGCTTCTTGCCTTGCATCTTTGCTTCCTCAGTCCCTGACTTTTTGACTTCAACACCCAAATCCCACCTTCACCCCTTAAATGTATGGGCTGCTTGGGCATTATTTGAATAGATTCATGGTTGTGATCTTGGAACTGCCTTCTGAATCCAACTCCAGGCATCAGTCTGCTTGGCCAACACCCTTGAGCCGGCCTCATCTCCTTGTAGGCCAAACTGCTCCACTCTGAGTCAGGCACCTTTTTTGGATGTCACCAAGGTCTCCTGTGGGAAACAAGGCCTGGACTTGATATCAATCAATGGGGGAATAGCATTAGCTCAAATTCATTCCTTTCGGAATCCAGACTCCCCATCTCTGATCTGTGAAGAGAGCACTGCTGTGCTCACCTTCACCTCCACCTCTAAACTGGGAGAGGACTTGGTTAGAAGGAATCACCTGCATGTTTTCTAGGCTAGGTATCTCCTTGCTCCTTGCTGGGTAGACCCAGTTGTTGAGAGTAGAGTCCTCATCTCCTCCTGCTCTACCATCTACCCAGCCCTTGAACCAGTGAGGACCCAGACTGGAACAGCATCAGGAGCCCCTTGCCCAACAATCAATAGGGGTTCCAGTCATCAGTTGCCCTTCGATCTGGTATGTCCAGGGCACAGAAGTGTTTAGCTCACTGTATGCTCAAGGAAACATCAGACTCCAGGCTCACCAGCCTTCATTTCATTTAAACTCAACGCCTTCTGTCCAGCTCCCTGTTTCTGATTTTACCTTGGGGCTGGTTCTTCAAGCCCTTTATATCACTACTTTACATACTTTACATCTTACTTACTTACTTACTATATGTACCATCTTTCTGACCTGTGTATTGTTTCTGCTGGATCTCACATGCACTCAGGTGTCCCTCTCAGATCTATAACTTAGGTGCCAGTCAGATGTCAGAAAGTGCTGCCACCTAGAAAATTCACCCAGACTCCTTGGGTATGATATGGCATCAATCAGACTATATCTGACCATACCTCCTGGAATAAGTGGTTTGGGCTGCTAGCCTCTTCCTTCAGGGAGCCAGCTCTCTTGTCCTGGGTAGGTTCTAGAAAAGTCTTTGCAAGCTTTTCTCCCCCAGCCTGGGCTTTTGGGATTCCTCGTGGCTCTGCCAAGATAAAGAGTTGTATCATCTCCTTAGATGGGGCCTTTCTTGGATGATTGTATTGTCAAATTTAACAAGAATGAGACATCAGGTTTTACCCATCAGATTGGCCAAAATGAAGATGGCTGACAATGTTTAAAAAGGGTGTAAGGAAACAGATACTCTCAGCATTTGTGGGAGTATACATTAGCACACATTTTTGCTTTTTTTGGGAGGGTGGCTTGAAAATACATATCAAAATTTTGACCTCAACAATTTGCCTTCTAGGAATTTATAAGGGAATTAATTGGATGGCTTTTCAAAAACATATATGTAAGAGAACACTCTTTCATTGATGTTCCTGATAGCAGAAAAAGATATGGGATTTGTTAAATAATTTATGTGACATCCATACAAAGGAATATGGTCCAGCTGTTAAAGAGCTTGTTATAGAGTCACATGCATTGATATGGAAAGATATCCATGCCATACTGCTGAGTACAGAAGCAATTTGCACAATAGCTTGTCTAAGATAATCCCAGCAAATGGATTTCATGTATATATATGTGTGTGTATACACACACACACACACACACACACACACACACATTCTTCAGGGAGCTCACAGTCTGGGGGTGGGGGGCTAATGGACACACAAAAGACAAAAAAGACAATTATGCAATTGCATGGTCTATAAAGGTTGTTAGAGAAATGCAGGGAGGGACACCTAAGAGACCCAGGAAGTCTTCCCAAACAGAGTGACAACTACTCTTTCTTCAATGGAAGGAGAAGAGGGGTTGGTGGGGGAAGATTCAGAGATCCAAGTAGAGGTGTCTGGCAAGTGGTTGGGACTGTGGGAATCAAATCATAGCTGTGACCAGGTCTTCTGCTCTGACCACTAAGCCCACTGGTCACAAGCCTCAGAAGATGCAGAAAACTGCAGTGATATAAGTCCCATAGTTGGGCCACTGGGCAACAGGTAGAGTTGGATGGGAGCATTGAACTTTAGTCCCATGCCCATTGTTTGAGGCAGAGAAAGGCTCCATCTTCTTGAAGTGACTTTCTAAGTTTTCCTTCCCTTGCTTGCCCTGCTGTGCCCTACAGCAAAATGACACTTAGTCACACAATCCATTCCATAGTTAAACTTGCACTTTATTAAAATTGCTCTGAATAACTCTGGGGGGAAAATTGTATCCGTCTCCATTCATCTTCAATGGCTTTTACACCTCACTCGACACAACTGTCTCCTTTGATTAAATCTCCATTAGGGCTCTGTTCCATATTCAGCAGCTCTATAAGCCAATTAACCCACCGTTCCATAGGTTAGGACAAAGAGCAGTGCTTCTTCAGAGAGAGAGAGAGGAGAGAGAAGGGAGGGAGCAAGAGTGAGATCGGAAAGAGAAACTTATCTCCCCTGCGAGGGCTGCGGTTAATCAGTGTTTATCATCATGCTCTCATTTCTCCACACTTAATCTAAAGGAAATGGCAGGGACATCTCCAGCAAGATGCAATGTCAAGCCAGGGAACTCTGAGCTAGGCTGACCCATTAAGCCAGACACCAGAGAATGGTTGCTAATTTCCTGAACCAAGGGTTGCTTAGGAGTGTCGTCATCTCTCTCAATCCCTTCTTCTCCTTACTGTGCCAGAATCCCCAAGGGTGTTCACCCCCAGGCTCAGCACCCCCACACCCTGCCCAGGTCTGCTTGTTCCAAGGCCAGTCTCCACTAGAATATCTAGTCTATTCCATGGCCCAGGCTGGGGGCTGGGTATCCACAAATCAAGTTACTACCTGTCCATGAACTCTCCTCCTCATCCCTACCTTACTGAAGCAGACGTAGAACTGGCTTCTGTGCAGAGACTTGGCCAGTGCTTGAATCCTCTGGAAGGGCTGGAGCCCCTACAAGTCCCTGACTCCCAGTCTGGTTGTCAGGTCCCTCTTCCTACCTGGTCCTGCTTGTTCCTTCCCTTGGGGGATGGGTCAGTCCCCGACTCCTGGCCATAGGATGGAGTTCTCCTCTCAGAGGGCAGTATCTGCCCACATTTTGGCATTGCCCGAAGATGGAGAAGCCAACTGATTCTCAGTACCCCACTGACTATGTGAACTTATTTGGGGCCTTAAACACCTCAACAACCTGGTTCCATGGCTGAGCTGAATGAAGTGACCTTGAGCAAGAATTCATGTGATGTCTTGCACTGAGGCCACGTCTTCATGATTAAAATGAGATGACTCAGAAACCAAAGACAAAGGTAGGATTGGAGGTCAACCCAAGCCCAGGATGAAGGAACAAGCTGATTCAGACCTGAGTCTATCCAGCTGCTTGGAATAGATCCACTAGCTTCAGGCTCTGCCTACCTCATGTTAGGGATAATGGGAGAAGAATCCACCTAGCAGACTGTCCAAAGCTTTCTGTCTTCTAGCAATTGGCCTTGGGAAGTCACTTCCAACTGTTTTGTATAGTTGTATGGTAGAGGGGGAGGCAAGAGCATCTGAAGTCCTTCAGCTGAGTCTTCTGACCTCATGGTGGAAGCCCAACCATTGTTTCTAGCCTAAAAGGGATCTATCTGTTCTCCCAGGTCCACCCAGCATTTTTCTAGGCCTTCCTTAATTCATAGAGGTTTGCCTGCAGAAGCAGGGCTCTGAATCCTGACTTGCTGGTCACCCCCGATCTGCCCCCAGGTTCTGCTCTGGATCAGGGATCTTATTTTTATTTTATTTTATTTATTTATTTGAGAGAGAGAGAGTGAGCACGAGAGCATGGATGGGGGTGGGGGAGGGGCAGAGGAAGAGGGAGAACCAGACTCCCCACTAAGCTGGGAGTCCAATGCAGGGCTCTACATGCGGCTTGTCCCCTCAACCCTTGGATCATGACCTGAGCTAAAGGCAGATGCTTAACCAACTGAGCCACCCAGGTGTCCCTGGATTAGGGCTCTTCAGACACTGAGCTTGTCTTCAGTTGAGGGCATGTGTACGACTCTTTCCTTGGGGCTTGGGCACTTTTGTCCCCTCATTGGAATAGCACAGATGAAACCCTCTTCTATTTCAGCATTAGCTCTCCACTCCCCCACCCACCCCAGGACTGATGGAGTCTAGACATTACATGCCAGACCCCTGCGGCTCAAGTCAACATCCTCCTGGCACCTGTTCTGTGAGCTGCAGATACCCACAAAACCAATGAGCTCATAGGCAGCATTAGCACATGTACAGCTTCCAGAATGAAGGAGGTGACTCCATGCTGAACCTTCATGTGGATGGACTTGGCTGCCACACGTACTCAACCTTCTGTCTCAGCTCTGTGGCACAACAACTGTGTGATCTTGGACAAGTTTATTTATCTCTTTGAGCCTCAATGTTCTCAGCCATAAAATGGAAAGAAGAATATTTGCTTCACAGGGTTGCAGGGAGGGTTGAATGAGACTGTATACATTATCTGGCACTCAGTAAGTATTTGATAAATGATAGCCATTTAGTGGGGATGGCAGAAAGACTCAAAACCATTTTTATCAGAAATGTTCCAGAGCACTGGATGATCAACTTAGAAAAGTCTCGGGTAAACATGACAGGAATTTTTAAATACTAGTGCTGCTTTGGTGACAGGGTTTAGGGTCAGTAGAGTGCCTGGTGTAGTTGACATCCAGAAAGGATCACTTTTTAACACCCTCTCCTCTGTACAACGAGATTATTCTCAGTGATGACTGTAAAAAGAAACAAACAATAACAATGATCACAAAGGATGAGAAGACTGAAAATTTTCTTTTATTAAACTTCATAGATACGTAATCATAACAGTAAAAAATACAGCAAATATTATAGAATAAAAAAGGAAGAAAGCAATGGATTAATATTTTTTATTATGTTGGTGTAGCTTTTGAGAAAAGGGGCTATATATATATATACACACACACACAATATGTTGCAGTAAGAAATAATAACATTCCAGTTTTATTTTCCTGATTAATTCTTTAGTTTAAAAACAGTTAACAATTAAAAGAGGATGAATTTCAGTTTTAAAGATATTATTCATATTCAATGCAGGTGAACTAACAATTGCACTTACCAAACAAAAAAAATACTGCACCTTGCAGTTTTCATTCTGTTTCACTGTTTTAAATTTTAAATGCAAATAAAACTTCAAGTGGTCATATAGAATGTCAGAATTGAAGTAGCTCACTTCCTATTTTTTTGGTCTCTACCATTATTGTGCTTATTTCTAAAAATGTACCATTTAAACACAGGGAAATGTATTACCTCAGGGGTTGGAGACATGGGCTGGGATCACGAAGTGAGCTGGAATGAGTGCAAACCTCAAGAATTTATTCTTGAAATGAACACAGGTAGCTGAGTTTGTATGTGTTGGCCAATTGTATTACTGGAATTTCTCCAAATTTTTAGTGCCCATGTAGAACACAATGTTTATCAAAGGATAAGCAATCAGAATATGCTAAATGGATGCTTATTATATATAAATCATTATTATTAAAACTCAGCAGTAACCATAACAATTGCTTAGAACTTGAACAACAAAAGCTTTTGTCAAGGAGGAGTATTTTACTACTGATGTTGTTCAGAATTGCAGTGATGTTGATAAGAAAAGACAGAGTGACTTTTAGTTGGTTTTATTATTGTTTTTGCATTTTCTGTAGAATTGGTTCCCTCTTACTGTGTGCCCCTGGGCACCTGTCCCTCCGACGCACCCAGCTCCTCATGGGCTCAGATTAGAGGGCCCCATGGAAAGCTGGACTCAGTGGGAGGAAGAGCGTTCCAACTGTCAGGGCTCTGTGAGATGGAGTGGCCTGCCCTGGGAGGTAGTAAATCTCCTGTCACAAAAGGTGCTCAAGCCTAAGATGACCTTTAAGGTCTTTCCAACTTGGGGACTCAGTGACTCCATGAATCAGGAATGACAGAGCCTCCTTCAGTCCTAGGGAGAGCTGAGGACTTAGCAGCATCTGAAGCTTGGGTACTAGCCATGTCTCGCATTGGCACAAAGCCCCAAAACTCTAGAGTCGGCTTTGCCCCCTCCTGGCCATAGTCAGAGACCAGACAATTCCTGACTCCTGAGTAGAGTGAAGTGGGACAGACTGGAACCTCCTGCAGGGCTGTCATATGGAAGGTGGCAAGTGGAATGGCCAGGGTGGGGCCTCTTTCCAGCTTAAAGTCCTTCCCTCTGTCTGGTGCTCCTCCTCCTGGCCTCAGCCTCAGCCTCAGGAGGCCTGGTGTGTACCCTGCTGTTTGCACCTGGGGTGGACAAAGCAATTTTGGAGAAGGAGTATCAACCCTTAAATTCCCGTCATTCTGTAATCCCCCTGTGGGAGACTCCCATTATCTCTCTAGTACAAGGTACATTATTAATGGATTATGCCTATAGCAGGTAAAGGTCATTTTTTAATGCTTTTAATGATTCTAGCCTGGATTTTCTTTCCAGAGATAGTATTTTTAAGGCTCTGGCTGTGAATATCAGCAGAGAATGGATCACAACCAGGAGAGGCACCCAAATGTGTCTGCCTCATCTTGGGGAAACACACCCAATCTAATAGCCACTCGGCAAGCATTTGCTGATACTTCTCTGGGTCACGTGAGGTACAGGCACTGGAAATCTGGAGAGGTGGAAGCAGCCTGTGCATTCAAGGTGCCTACAATCTGCCCAGGGTAGTCAGACCTGCAAACAAACAAAAGACCACAGTGCAAGCTGATAAAAGCATTGATGGAAGAGTGGGAAAAGTGCCGCAGGAGCTCAGTGGATTGATTACATTGGCTTTATTCATTGAAGGAAATGAAAATGGGTTCTGGGTGGAGTCAGTGAAAGACACTGAGGTATCTTCTGGAAGTCAAGGAAGATCGTGATTGCTAAGCTCACAGGACAGAATGGTGCTGGGCAACTCAACAAAGGGGGTTCGTGGACTCTCGTCCTGTCTAGAAAGTGGCAATTGTGGATTCTCTTCCAAGAGAATCCAACCTCCCACCTGGCAGCCCAACTCCACCCAGTTTCTGTGTCATTCAGTTAAAATTCCAAATCCCTGGAGAAGGGATCTGACTGGTCCAGCTTGGCTCAGGTTTTGTCCCCTGCATATTGGAGCAGTTCCCAGAGAAAGGGCCATCATTGTGAGGAAGACAACCATGGTAGCAACTAATGTTTTCTGCAGGGTCAGAGAAGGCTGTTGGAGGTTCTTCCATTAGATTAAACCTTGGAGGACTGGGCCAGGCAAAAGGAATAGTATGTGCAAAATCCTGGGAGAATTAAAGATTATGGTAGATGTGTAGACCTTTGTGTACCTCTATGTCATACGGGCCACCCTAGCACAGTACTTGAGAGTATAGCCTCTGAAGTCAAACTGCCTGGGTCTGGATTCTACCTCAACCACCTTCTAACCTTGAAACCTTGGGGAGTTGTTCAATGCTTTGTGTCTTGGTTTTCTTACCTATGGAAAGGGATGCCAATAGGATTTATTCATAGATTGGTGGTGGAGATTGAATGAATCAATCCATGTCAAGTGTGTGAACTAGTGCCTGGCACATAGTAAATGTTCACTAAATGTTAATTATTATTATCATGAATGGACCATTAAGTGGGAGAGAAGGAGGAAGACGTGAGGAAGGTCAGCTAGTAGACTCAATCCTTGTGGCCAGTGGGCTCCAAAGAACCAGAGGTCCACTCAGTTGTGGGAAGAAAAAAAACCTTTCTTTTTTTTTTTTTAGTTCTCATTTTGAAAATGACAGAGAATTTAGCCATTACAAGTACTTACTTATTGGAGTAGCATGGTTACCCTTACCTGTCCATTCATCAGACAGTTGTATGTCTCCTAGGGTGTATGAGGTCTCCTGAGGAAAGAATGGGAGTTCCCCCATGCTGAAGTCTGCTGAAGTCTGCACCCACCCCTTCACCTTCAGCCTAATGAGCCACATAGCAACTGACATGGGCTAGAAGAGTATATTTTAAGTGGTAGAGTCTTTCAATAGTTTGTAACGAGAAGAGGAGTGATACTGTGCAACTCAGAGGGTCTCTTGCTAGTTTGTTGAGCTTAATGATGAGAGATATAATTTTCTTGCACAAAAAGACAAGTTTTCCAAACTTGCTGACCTTTCGGTGATGTCAGGTAGCTCTTGCTATTAGATATTTTCAAAAAGTAAATATCTGTAATCTGCCCTTTCAAGATAAAAGTGAGAAAGAAACTGTTTTTTGAAAGAGGTTTACACGAAAGGAAGAACATTTAAAAATTGATGTTTGAAGTGTTTCCACCATTATGTGATCTTATTGCCTATAATATTGTCAGCATGTCATGTGCAAAACTTGTCACATCTACACTTGGTAAAAACTTGGAAACAGGATTTTTTAAAAGTGTTCAAAAGTCAAATAAAAATTCCAGAAGATTTTGAACACATTTGTTTACAATGTAAAAACATCACATTTGATTAGTTTGCAAAAACAGCTGATCAACATATGGAATATGGACCTACCAGACAAATGGCCACATCTTCTGTAATAATTGGTACCTGGGATTGGAAGGAAGAGTAGAATATATAGAAAGTGTAGCCAATAAAGTACTTTTCCCATTTTGATCTCTGTCCTCAGGATGCCTCTCTTTCAGCCTATCAGGTCACTAAAACCATGTACAAAATAAACATTCTCTCCACTTGACCTTAAAATGATGATATCAAAAAGTGTTAAACTAAGATTTTTTTTAAGTAGCTAAGCATTTACAATGAACAAACTACATGGTTCTTCGTGTACTTAATGGTACAAAATTTTTTATATATAAAATATTTTATAATTTTCAACTTCCTATAGTTAACCCTTAAAAATTTTCTGCTGGTTGTACAAAATGTCCACAATACAGTAGTATACCACAAGGTGTATAATTTGTAAATAGATAAATAAATAAATAAACAAACAAATACATTTATGGTGAAGTATCTTTCTCAAAAAGTTCTCACTGATGGTGTGTTGCTCATGAAATTTGGAAACTTCTTTTATAGGCAGTGGGGACATCTTACGGGGAATTGACATATGATACCAACATGGACACCTCTGTGTTTTAGAAACATGAGTTTGGCAGCAGGGTGGAGAAAGGACTGGAATCAGAGAGACCGTGGAGAAGGCTGCTTGGATAACTTTAGTGCAAGATGAGGAAGGTCTGAAATCAACCCAAGAAACTGGGAAGGGAGAAGGACAATTATTCCAGGAAGCCTTCCCTGACCTCCCTGGACTGGCTTGAGTACTTCTCTTCCGTGCTCCTACAATACCTGTCCTTTTCATAGTATAGCTCTTCTCACACTGTTCTGCAATCTGTCTCTTTAGTTTTCTCTGTGTTACCACTGTCTGTCTGTCTGTTACACTGTTCTGTCTGTCACACTGTTCTGCAATCTGTCTCTTTAGTTTCTCTGTGTTTCTCTGCATGCCACCCACTATTGACAGCCACTGGAAGGCAGAGAGCTGGTTCCTGACTTTTGTTTCTGACTCGTAGGAGATACTCTATTTGTACTCCTGAATGAACAATGCAAAATTTGACATGATTGCTTGGATGTCCGGAACTAAAGAGAGGTTGGGAAGTTCTGAGATGAAATCCTTCAAAACAGCCTCTATTAGGTCTGTGAATACTTTCTCTTTGCCTCCTGGATGTTCTCAAAAATTTTTAATTAGCTGATACTATTAAAAATTTGGAGATTTTATGTTAATGTCCCGACTTCCAACTTCTTTTAAAAAATTAGAAGAGCAGCAACTACGTCCATCCATACCCCTATTTGGCAGAATCAGCTAGATTGGTGAGTGGCTGAGCCACATGACTGGGGCATGTACTCCATTCATCTGAGTTACTTGTCTGGTCCCATTGGGCATTTTTGTTGGTGATATCTGCTTTAAAGAGATATGCATTTATTTTTTTGTAAGTTTGCTGCATTTATTTAATTTATTTTTTAATTGTGTTTTATTTTTTCAGTGTTCCAAGATTCATTGTTGATGCACCACACCCAGTGCTCTAGGCAATTCATGCCCTCCTTAAGGAGATGTGCATTTAAAAAGTGGCAATGCTTGATCCAAGAAAGAAGACTATTAACTGGGACCTCTCACCCCTAAAATTGCACTATAGAGATCACTTGTGAATCAGACAGATCTGCTGATATATACTCCTTGTTATTTGTAACTATTCTTGCTTCTCATGGAACTTCCAAGGTAAAAATTGTTTCCTCCTTCCTAAAGAGAGATATATTATCTAAATTCTTTCCTTTTCTAAGTAAGCTGGCCACTTTTTGAAACCTCTAGTGGTATGGATCGCTCAACTCCAGGATTCTCTGGCTTCTCTCCTAAAATAAGAGTACAAAAAGTCGGGGAATAGAAGACTCTCTCCTTCATCATTCTCTGTTATGGAGAAGTCAATGACCTGGCCTGAATTTTCCAGAAAGCAGTACTTGACACAAAGGCTTATGTCCATGAGTACTTTCTTGAAGAATACAATCCCAGAGAGCAGAAATGAGGGACAGGGGAAGGAGACAGAGAAGGAAAGAGGGTCAATATAAGGTTACATTATTAAGTTAATTAAGGATATCATCACCATGGTTGACTAGTTGGTTGATCCTTCAGGATTACCAACAAACTATATGAAATGCATCTTAAGACCATGTGTCCAGGGATAGAAAGAAGAAAGCATTTATATGTCATCTTCTTGTCATCCATTGGTCAAAAGTTGGCCCCAGAGGTCATTAACTTTGCCACGCTTCTGGATTACACAGGCCTAAATAGTGAGCATGTTTATGCAATATCCCACCCTGTAGCATCAAAAGAGAGCCCCCAGATGTAAGGCAAATAGTACATGGTGTGGGCCTGAGATAGGCACTCTTTAAGTTTCTCTGTGCAAAGCTGGTTATCAAGCAAAGCTGGGTATCAAGACAATTAGGATCTCTTCCATGGATGACTCTGTGGCAGATAGCAGGAGAGTCAACATAGTCCTAGCACAAGTGGATGCATTCTCTTGTCCTTCCCACATACAGGTAAACTGCTTTTGAACATCCTCACTGATAAATATCCAGGACAATTCATTTGATAAACCAGTGATCATATACAAATGCCAGATAACATATTGATCTGCTCAGTAAAGATACCACATGACAGCTATGTTAGGGCAACCTCCTGGTTAAGTTTATGGAACTTACTTTCATCTGCCAGAATCCGTTTTATTTTTGTATGAGCCACAAAGTAGAGTTGCAGAGGGAAACACCTTTACATCTTTTGTGTTGGCACTGATCTCTGCAATTTTTTTTTCAGGGATGCAAGACAGCATCTCATTTACCACTGTAACTTCAAGAATAGGGTAGCAGTTTTAGGGGCTTCCACTTAGTCTTTCTTACCATAGTGACAGTCAGTTTACAGGCTAGAGAGCCAGAGTGGGGGATATTTCAGCTAACATGTATATCTATTCCCATTATAAACTTGGGGTTTGTAGAAAACATTACATGATGGGACCAGAATCCAGGACTCATTGGATCTTCTATGAGAAAGACCTAGACCAGAATTCCATTGATCACCTGCCTTCTGATGTTCTCTGCTTGAACTGGAGAGCCATAATAGTGTCTCAGATCATGTGTTAGTATCATCTCAGTCCCCATTCCCAAATAGTCATCTAAAGGTCTATTTCCTTTTTCCTCAGTGTGCAGTTGCCCTAACAAATAACCATAAATCCTTTGGGGAATGATCAGAGATATGTTTCCTATATGTATGTGTAAAAGCATTGCACCATCCTTCCTCAAGGGAACTTGACCTCTCTCCTTCAGTTGATAGGTCTCTGTGGCAGTGGCTGGTATCAGGCTTCTGTTCATAAAGTCTTGAGTCATACAAATGAAGGCATATATTAATTGTCTGTCTATCCGTTTGCCCTTAAAAACATTCTGAGACATTAGGCAGCAGCACAGATCCCTGTGGATCAAGGCACACAGATCCCTGTGGATCAAGGCCTTTATAGTCTTGCTGCTCCTAATGGAATTATATTTATCTTACTTTTGATGGCTAAGTGTTGACACTTGGCTTCTGATATGCTGGGATCTCATCATCCCTATTGATCCTAAAGATCCAAGTTCCATGGCATTGTCTTCCACCAAGGCCTAAAGAGGAAGATCACAGTGTCTCCAAGATGATGATGCTACCCTTGCCCCAAGCATTCCTCACTGTTCCATTGGAAAGATGGGTATTAAGGAGGGCATGTGTTGTAATGAGCACTGGGGGTTATATGCAACTAATGAATCATTGAGCACTACATCACAAACTAATGATGTACTATATGTTGGCTGACTGAACACAATAATAATAAAAAAAAGAGTACTTTCTGGCTCACCCTGGGGCCAGTGGTAGGTTCTTATTTGGCACATTATTTTAAAATTCCCAACTTTATGAGCATTCAGGTCCCTTCTCTGATACATTAAGCCAAGTCCAGAATCTGTATCTTGTTTATTGTAGGCTATGGTCAGGTCCAACCTTCAAGGAGTCACTGCAGTGGACTATTAGGATGGGTTCCATGTTTCCTTCCAGAATATTAAACCCAAAGTCACAGATGACTTCCCCCATGGCAATAAACCCTCCTCTATTTCCCCTTATAACCCAAGTTCTCTCCTCTCTAACATCTTCCATATCCATTTCCACATGTGTTCTCAAATTTCTGCTTCTGCATATAATCTGAAACCTGACATTTCCTCCAGGAGCAGGGACTGAAGTGCTTGCAGAAGCTGTGCTGAGACCTGACCACAGTTATTGGTCTGGAGGCAGTGAGAAGTATAGGGGCAGATCTTGAGAAGGACAAGCACTTGCATTGGGTAAAGTTATTGCAGCTTCTCCAGACTGGGAGGCTGTTGTCCTGAGACAAAGGGAAAAGGGAACTTCTGCCAGTGTACAGGGCTCAGGGGAATCTGGGGAAGATTCTCAGGTTCTCTGCTCAAAGGGCCCCATCCCACATCTCGAGTGTCCATTCCTTTTCCATCAGGGCCACAAGTTTGACAGAGGAGACCTATTAAGCCTGTGCCTTCAGTGTCCTTTGCAACACTGTCACCCTTTCAAATAATGTTGGTTAGGATTTTGGCCCAGTGTGTCTCATGGCCACAGAAAATTGAAAGTCTCTTCGAAGCTTTCATAGAGACGTTCTGGCTCAAATCTGCAATTGGATATTGTGAGCATTTTACTGTCTTATTTCAAGGTGTTCAATGTGACTAACAAAAGGTTACCTATCATTCTGTAATCTGTATAGTTAATATTGTCTCTAGATATTCAAGTGCGACAGCCATCACAACTCATGCTCACCTTCCAACTAGCTTCTCATTTCTATCAGCAGCTTCATGTGGAAGTCATAGCTACTGTGATACCACTGAGTGCCAGGGGTCATCACCCCTCCACTTAGCGCTAGCACAAGGGTCCTGACTGCCACGTGACTGGTGAGTGATCCCGCACTCAAATTCTATCCTGAGGGTCTGCATTCAGGGCCACCATGGGAAACAACCTTAGCTCAGAACTCTCAAAAACAAAGCCTGAGATCAAGGTTTACTTACAAGTATTTTGTGGGTGACCGACCCCAGGGAGCAGAAGTAGAGAGTGAAGCAGGGGGGAGAGTGAGCCGATACAAGGATACATTACCTCAGCTACAGCCATGAACAGCTGGCTGCTCAGTTTCATAAGACCATCCGAAAAGCCCTCCAAAAAGCATCTATCTACTGCTTTCTATCACTCAGAAGGGGTGTCAAAGGTTTGCCTCGAGGGGGATTGGTTCCCCTGCACTGCCAGGTTGTGCATATGTGGGGTGCTGAGCAAGTTTCCTGCAGTATCCTACACCTAGGTGTCACAGAGGAGCCCAAGGGAATCAGGGGAGAGATGCATGTTATGCCCAATCCAAGTGCGATAATTGTGCACCTGTATAAAGCTGACTAAAGCCTGTGCCTACCTGGTTGCATGGTCAAGGTGAGGGATCAGAAGCAGGTGAGGCCAGGAGGGTCTCAGTTGAGGCAGACAGGTTTCTGTGGGTCAGCCTGGCAGGAACGTGCATATGTGAGCACCATCTAGGATTGGTGGTGGCACAGCATGGAAGGATTGTCTACCTCCCAAGTTGTGAGAATCCTTTGAAAGGTGTCATGCAGGGAAGGTATGTGTATGTGTCCGTGTGTGTGTTTGTTTATATGTGTGTGTGCAGTGGAGAGGCAAGGATGGATGCAGAGGTCTTTAAAGGTGCATTTGCATGTGTCTGAAAACCCAATCAAGGGGTACCTATAGAGGCACCTGAGTGGCTCAGGCAGTTAAGCGTCTGCCTTCAGCTCAGGTCATGATCTAGCCCTGCATTGGGCTCCCTGCTCAGTGGGGAGCCTTCTTCTTCCTCTCCTTCTGCTGCTTCCCCTGCTTAAGCTCTCTCTGTCAAATAAAAAAAAAAAAATCTTAAAAAAAAAAAAAGAAAAGAAAAGTACCTACAGAGGGACCCTGATTAAGGGAGTCCTATCTCCCAGTAACAGGATTATCCAGTTAAAGTCACTTAGCCAGCACTGAGAGAGCTGGATTTTGTCTTCTGCTGCTGCTGCTGCAGTGGCCACTTTCAGAAGCAAAATGATATGTCCAACAATTTTCCTTCTGCCCAAGGCAATTAATGACAGTAGGGAATAGAACCTGGCTGAGGAGGATGGACAGAAGGTGGTCAGATGTTGATGCCGAATTCTTGGAAATGCTTTTCCTGGAAGGGTCTTTGGTAAGTAAACGAGATCTGTCTCCCTGCCTCCAACCATGCAGATACTTCTGAGCAGCAGCAGACTTCTGTTATGTGACAGATAAAATACTCGGATTGTGGTGGGGAGAAGGGGGATGGGTGTGATTGAAGAACAAGACACAGTCTCATGTGAGGTGTGAGCCCCAGACAAAAGACCAGGAGACTGCCTTGAGCTGGAATCTGCTCTTGTCCTGGCTCCATCCCCATCTGCCATGGGGCCTACGAGATCATTCTCCCAACCAGCAGTTGTCTCATCTCTCAAATGAGGTGTTGGATAAAGAAGACATGGTTCATACATACAATGGACTACAACTCAGCCACCAGAGAGGATCAACATTCACCATTTGCATCAACATGGATGGAACTGGAGGGAATTACAATAAATGAAATAAGTCAATCAGAGAAAGACAATTATCATATGGTTTCAGTCATATGTGGAATGTAAGAAATAGCACAGAAGATCACAGGGGAAGGGAAGGAACACTGAATGGGAAGAAATCAGAGAGGACGACAAACCACGACAGACTCTTGTCTCTGGGAAACAAACTGAGGATTGTGGAAGGAGAGGTGGGTGGAGGTGGGGCATTAAGGAGGGCACATGATCTGATGAACACTGGGTGTTATATGCAAATAATGAATCATTAGACACTATATCAAAAACTTATGATGTACTATATGTTGGCTTAAATTTAAAAAAAATAAAATAAAATGAGGTGTTGGACAGTGTTGGTGACTTCCTTCCTTTTCTTCCCAGCAGCACACAGCAATAAGTTGTCAACACTCATGTAATGATAGAGATCTACCCATCGGGTGAACATTTCCTTTGATCTTGGCAAATACTGAGCTTGCTTTGCACCTTATCTCATTTAATGATCACAACAACCTTCCTAGAGAGGTTCTGCTTTCATCTCCATTTTACAGATGAGAAGCTTGAGACTTTGGTAAATTAAATAGCACAAGGGCAGTGTCTCATCAGTCTGGGCTGCTGTACCAGAACACCAGAGACCAGACGGCTTAAACAACAAACATTTA
>PISX010030618.1:0-18519 GCA_004024625.1 Mellivora capensis | reverse complement strand
GTTGTCTTTTGGTTTTGTTGACTGTTTCCTTTGCTGTGCAAAAGCTTTTGATCTTGATGAAATCCCAATAGTTCATTTTTGCCCTTGCTTCCCTTGCCTTTGGCGATGTTCCTAGGAAGATGTTGCTGCGGCTGAGGTCGAAGAGGTTGCTGCCTGTGTTCTCCTCAAGGATTTTGATGGATTCCTTTCTCACATTGAGCTCCTTCATCCATTTTGAGTCTATTTTCGTGTGTGGTGTAAAGAAATGGTCCAATTTCATTTTTCTGCATGTGGCTGTCCAATTTTCCCAACACCATTTATTGAAGAGGCTGTCTTTTTTCCATTGGACATTCTTTCTTGCTTTGTCAAAGATTAGTGGACCATAGAGTTGAGGGTCTATTTCTGGGCTCTCCATTCTGTTCCATTGATCTATGTGTCTGTTTTTGTGCCAGTACCATACTGTCTTGATGATGACAGCTTTGTCATAGAGCTTGAAGTCCGGAATCGTGATGCCACCAACTTTGGCTTTCTTTTTCAATATACCTTTGGCTATTCGAGGTCTTTTCTGGTTCCATATAAATTTTAGGATTATTTGTTCCATTTCTTTGAAAAAGATGGGTAGGATTTTGATGGGGATTGCATTAAATGTGTAGACTGCTTTAGGTAGCATAGACATTTTCACAATATTTGTTCTTCCAATCCAGGAGCATGGGACATTTTTCCATTTCTTTGTGTCTTCCTCAATTTCTTTCATGAGTACTTTATAGTTTTCTGAGTATAGATTCTCAGCCTCTTTGGTTAGGTTTATGCCTAGGTATCTTATGGTTTTGGGTGCAATTGTAAATGGGACTGACTCCTTAATTTCTCTTTCTTCTGTCTTGTTGTTGGTGTAAAGAAATGCAACTGATTTCTGTGCATTGATTTTATATCCTGACACTTTACTAAATTCCTGTACAAGTTCTAGCAGTTTTGGAGTGGAGTCTTTTGGGTTTTCCACATAGAGTATCATATCATCTGCAAAGAGTGATAGTTGACTTCTTCTTTGCTGATTTGGATGCCTTTAATTTCTTTTTGTTGTCTGACTGCCGAGGCTAGGACTTCTAGTACTATGTTGAAAAGCAGTGGTGAGGGACGCCTGGGTGGCTCAGTTGGTTAAGCGGCTGCCTTCGGCTCGGGTCGTGATCCCAGCGTCCTGGGATCGTGTCCCACATCAGGCTCCTTGCTCAGCAGGGAGCCTGCTTCTCCCTCTGCCTCTGCCTGCCACTCTGCCTGTGCTCGCTCTCTCTCTCTCCCTCTCTCTGACAAATAAATAAATTAAAAAAAAAAAAAAAAAAAGAAAAGCAGTGGTGACAATGGACATCCCTGGCATGTTCCTGACCTTAGCGGAAAAGCTTTCAGTTTTTCTCCATTGAGAACAACCACTATTCTAATTTGTTGCTGAGTTAGACTTTTTTAGATTCCATATCTAAGTAAGATCATGCAGTTTTGTCTTTCTCCGTCTGCTTTATTTCATTAAGCATAATATACTCCAGGTTAATCCATGTTGTCACAGATGGTAGGTTAACCTTTTTAAAGACTGAATAATATATATTCCATTGTATATATACACCACATCCTATTTTGTTCTTGTTACTCAAGATTGCTTTAGCCATTCAGGTTATGTTGTAGTTTCATATGCATTTTGAAATTGTTTTTTCTATTTCTGTAAAAAAAATGTTAATAGAACTTTGATTGGAATTGAATTAAATCTATAGTTAGTTTGGGTAGCATGGACATTTTCATAATATTAATTCTTCCAATCCATGAATACAGAATATCCTTCCATTTATTTTTGATTTCTTTCACCAATGTTTTATGGTTTTCGATATACAGATCTTTTATCTCCTCAGTAAATTTATTTCTTAAGTATTTATTTTTTGATGTTATTGTAAATGAGATTTTCTTGATTTCTTTTTTTAATACTTCATTGTTAGTATATAGAGATGCAACTGATCTTTTTTATTTTCATTTCATTTTAAGCATTTATTTAAATTCCAGTTAATATACATCGTAATATTAGTTCCAGGTGTACAATTTAGTGATTCAACACTTCCACAAACACCTGGTGCTCATCACAACAAATGATCCTTGATGCCTATCACCTATTTAACTCATTGCCTCATCTACCTCCCCTCTAGTAGCCATCAGTTTGTTCTCTATAGTTAAGAGTCTGTTTCTTAGTTTCTCTCTCTCATTTGTTTTGTTTCTTAAATTCTATATGAGTGAAATCATATGGTATTTGTCTTTCTCTGACTGACCTATTTTGCTTAGTATAATACACTCTAGCTCCAATCACATTATTGCAAATGGTGAGATTTCATTCTTTTTGATGCCTGAGTAACATTCCATTATATATATATATATATATAATATGTATGTAAATATATACTATATATATACACACCACATTTTCAGTCATTCTTCAGTCAATGGACATTTGTTCTCTTTCCATAATTTGGCTATTATTGATAATGTTGCTTTAAACATCAGGGTTCATGTATCCTTTTGAAATAGTATTTTTTGTATCCTTGTTAGTACCTAGTAGGGCTATTGCTGGATTCTAGCGCAGTTCTATTTTTAACTTTTTGGGGAAACTACAAACTGTTTTTCAGAGTGGCTGTACCAGTTTGCATTCCCACAAACAGTGCAAGAGGGTTCCCCTTTCTCTGCATCTTCCCCAACACTTATTGTTTCTTGTATTGTTAACTTTAGCCATTCTCACAGGTGTGAGGTAGTATTTTATTGTAATTTTTATTTGCATTTCCTGGATGATAAGTGATGTTGAGCATTTTTTTAATGTATCTGTTGGCCATGTGTATGTCTTTTGGAAAAATATCTATTCATGTCTTTTACCCATTTCTTGCCTGGATTATTTATTTTGGGGGTCTTAAGTTTGATAAGATCTTTATAGATTTTAGATACTAACCCTTTATCAGATATTATTTGCAAATATCTTCTCCCATTCCATAGGCTGCTTTTTAGTTTTGTTGACTGTTTCCTTCACTGTACAGAAGCTTTTTATCTTAACGAAGTCCCAATAGTTCATGTTTGCTTTTGTTTCCCTTGCCTCAGGAGACATATCTAGTAAGAAGGTGCTATGACCAATGTCAAAGAGGTTACTGCACGTGTTTGCTTCTAAGATTTTAATGCTTTCCTGTCTCACTTTTGTTTTATTTTATCTTATTTTATTTATTTGAGAGAGAAAGCACAAGCAGAGGGAGAGGGAGAAGTAGACTCCCTGCTGTGGAGGGAGCCCAACAGAGGGGTTCAGTCTCAGAACCCTGAGCTCATGACCTGAGCCGAAGGCAGGCACTTAACAGACGGAGCCAACCAGGTGTCCCTCCTGTCTCACATTTAGGTCTTTCATCCTTTTTTTTTTTTTTTTAAACCAAGATCCCAATTCTGCCTTTGTTTATTTTTTTATTATGTTATTTTATTTTATGTTATTTATTTTTTGTTATGTATTTATTTTTTTATATGGTATAAGGAAGTGGTCCAATTATATTCTTTTGTATGTTGCTGTCCAGTCTTCCCAACACATTGATTTTATATCCTGTGAGTTTAATGAACATGGGTATGAGTTCTAGCCATTTTTTGATGCAGTCTTCTGGGTTTTCTACATACAGCATCATGTCATCTGCAAACGGTGAAAGTTTGACTTCTTCCTTGCCAATTTGGATGCCATTTATTTCTTTTTGTTTTCTGATTGCTGTGACTAGGACTTCCAATACTATGTTAAATAACAATGGTGAGAGTGGACATCCCTGTCTTTTTCCTGACAGTAGAGGAATAGCTCTGTTTTTCCCCACTGAGGATGATATTAGGTGTGGGATTTTTGTATCTAGCCTTTATTATGTTGAGGTACATTTCTTGTAACCCTACTTTATGGAAGGTTTTCTTTAATCACAAATGGATATTGTATTTTGTCCAATGCTTTTTCAAGATGCAACCGATTTTTTGTATGTCAATACTGTATCCTACAACTTTATTAAAAATACTTCACTTATTAGTTCTTACAGAGGTTTTGGTGGAGTCTTTAAGGTTTTCTGTATGTAGGATCATGTTATCTGCAGAGACTATTTTAATTCTTGCTTTCTAATTTGAATGTCTCTTATTTCTTGCCTATTTGGTCTGGCTAGGACTTCTGGCATTATGCTCAATAGAAGTGGTGAAAGTACACATCATTTTCTTGTTCCTGACCTCAGAGGAAAATATTTCAGATTTTTTACTGTTAAGTATGATGTCAGCTATGGCCTTGTCATAGATGGCCATTACTAGAGTGAGGTACATTCTTTCTATACCTAATGTGTTGAGAGTTTTTATCACAAAAGGGTGTTAAATTCTGGCAAATGCTTTATCCGCATCTACTGAATCATTTGATATTTATCTTTCATTCTGTTAATGTGCTAAATCATATTTATTGATTTGCACATGTTGAACCATTACTGTATCCCAGGGATAAATCCCAGTTTATCTTGGTATATCATGTGTAGTTGAATTTGGTTTACTAATATTTTGTTGAGAATTTTTGTATCTATGTTCATCAGGAGTATCATCTTATGATTTTCAGTTTTTGTAGTATCCTTGTCTGACTTTGGTATCAGAGTAATGCTGGACTTGTAAAGGAGTCTGGGAGTGTCCCCTCACATTGAACTTTTTAGAAGGGTTTGAGAAGGATCTGTATTAATTCTTCCTTAACTGTTTGGTAAAATTCTGCAGTAGAGCCATCTATTCCTGGGCTTTTCTTTACAGTGAGTTGCTTTTTTGTTTTATTTCACTAATTCAATCTCCATACTCAAAACTGGTCTGTTCAATTTTTCCATTTCTTCATGATTCAGAATTGGTAGGTTATATATTTCTAGGAATTTATTCAATTCTTCTAGATTGTCCAATTATTTGGTGTGTAATTGTAGAGCCTTTGTATTTCTGTGCTATCAGTTGTAATGATGCCTCTTTCATTTTGATTTATGATTTATATGAGTTTTTATGTGATTTATGTGAGTCTGCTCTCTTTTTTTTCTCAGTGTAGCTAAAGGTTAGTCAATTTTATCTTTTCAAAAACCAACCAACCAGTTTTGTTTTCTTATTGTTTTTTTAGTCTCTAATCATTTCTCCTCTGATCTTTATTCCTTCCTTCTATTAACCTGACTCAGTTTGTTCTTTTTCTAGTTCCTTGAGATGTACATACAGTTAGGTTTGAGATGCCCTTTTTGTCTTAATGTAGTCATTTATCACTATCAATGTCCCTTTTAGAACTGCTTTTGCTATAATCCCATAGATTGTGGTATGTTGTGTTTCCATTTTCATTTGTTCAAGATTTTTTTTTACTTCGCTTTTGATTTCTTCTTTGACTCACTGGTTGTTCAGGAGTATGTCGTTTAATTTCCACATATTTGTGGATTTTCCAGTTCTCCTCTTATTTTTGATTTCTAGTTTCATATTGATCAGGAAAGATAGTTGATTCCATATTCTTAAATTTTTTTACTTGTTTTGTGAACTAACATATGAGATATCCTGAGAATGGTCTGAGTGTGCTTGAGAAAAAATATACGCTGCTCCTATTGGTTGGAATAGTTTTGTACATGTATATTAGGTCCATTTAGTCTAAAGTGCAGTTCAAGTCACATGTTTCTTTACTGATTTTCTGCTGGATGACATATGCATTGTTGAAAGTGGGTATTAATGTCCCCTACTTTTATTACACTGGTTTCTATTTCTCCCATTAGATCTATTAAGATTTGCTTTCTGTGTTGGGCTGCTCTGATATTGGGTACACATATATATTTATATTTGTGATAGCCTCTTGACCTGACTCCTTTATCATAATATAATGACCATGTCTCTTGTTACTTAAAGTGTAGTTTTTCTGATAAAAGTATAGCCTGCCCTCTTTTGGCTTCCATTTGCATGGAATAGCTTTTTCCATCCCTTCACTTTCAGCATAAATGTGTCTTTATAGTTGAAGTAAGTCTCTTGAAGGCAGTCTTGTTTTTTAATCCATCCAGACACTCTTCTAATTAGAGAATTTAATCTAGTCACATTAAAGTAATATTGATACGCAAGGACTTAGTACTGGTATTCTGTTAAATTGTTTTCTATTTTTGTAGTTCCTTTATTTCTTTCTTGCTATCTTCTTTGGTAATTTGATTTTAAAGAGTCTCCAACTAAAGTTACAGATTTGTCTATTTTATCTGTTCAGTTCTATCAGTTTTGCTTCATATATTTTGAAGCTCTGTTGTCTGCTGCATACACATTTAAGACTGCTAAGTCTCCTTAGTTGTTGCAAATGTTGGGACAGGGTAAACAGAATATGAAACTTAAAACAACTCCGTGGCTCCAAAAAATTAGAGAATGGTAGAAAAATGAATAGTACAAGTCATTAAATGTATGTTAAATATCCTAGATTGTAAACACACCTAAATTCTCATTGATATCCTGAATATGCTGGAATTCTTTTTGAATGTGAAAGCCTTTCTAATGAACTATAAACTACCTAATTAAAAACTATAATCAAAATCAAAGTATAAGTGTTCATTAAAACTCATTTCCCTAGCACAGAAAAGGGTAATTATTTCAAAGGGTGTCAGGAAAATTCGAACATAAAATGATAAATACTAAACTTTTTTTCCTTTTGCATTGAGGCCAGGTCCACATCCCTAACCACAACCCATATCCCTTAGCTACCCACAGTTATTATCCTAGTCTGTCCTTCATCAAATAGGCCACCAATGTTAATTCCTCTTAAAAATACTAGATAATTCTTTTGAAGTGGGAGAACAGGAAGGAGCAGAGTGTATATGTATACAATTTTCGGAATTAGGGGTTGTAAAATAAGCTACAAAAATATTTGTGTGATCATGTCAATTTGAAAATTAGAAAACTAAGTCTGGTTTGTTCTGGAGTCAAGAGATCCTTTTCCCAATCATTGCCTAAAAGGTGGAGTTGTGTAGCTGTACTGGATACAGGGTAGTGCTGCTCCTGTTGCATCTAAAGAATTTTTTAAAATATTTTATTTATTTATTTGAGATGTAGAGAGAGACAATGAAAGAGAGAGAGCGAGCGTGAGAGGAGAGAGGTCAGCGGGAGAAGCAGACTTCCCACAGAGCAGGGAGCCCGATGTGGGACTCGATCCCAGGACTCCAGGATCATGACCTGAGTCGAAGGCAGTCGCTCAACCAACTGAGCCACCCAGGTGCCCCCTCTCCTGTTGCATCTAGAAGTGTACACTTCACTTATGCCAGATGCTACTCAGTCTGACAGAGACGAACATCTGCTAGCCATCTGAGCTCTCTGTCACAGGTGTCACTGTCCAAAATGCCATATGGATCAGAAGAATAATGACTTAATGTTTGGAAGAAAATATCAATGTACTTTAGTTATTATAAATTGATTATATGTCAGAAATCTGTGCTAGACAAATTGTATTTTTCTCACAAAAACTTATTTCTTAGGTAGTCCCAAAAATCTATTTAACCTAAATAGTATTATAATTTTTATAGACAACCTAAATATTAATTACCATTAGTTAAAGAAATGAAAAAACCCACAGAACTTGAAAAAGTCAAATATATCTTCAATACTGGTGCTTCAAAGGAAACAGCATCACTTAGCAGAATCACTGCAATTCCCTAGCTGTGTACCATGACATCCAGGGCACTAAAGCAAATTCAGAGGAGTTCCACAGGTTATTTTAAATTTTCAAAGCACCTTCTGTCAGATACCATCAAATTGTTACTATCAACTTGTTTGGATCTAACTGCTTACTAAATAAGACCATTAATGTACTTCTTTCGGCCTACAGACACTGCGAACCAAGAAGTCTGAAAACCTCTCTATTAGAAGATAATGAGAAATGAGATGACAACAATTGTAGAAGCTGTATGAAGGAGCTTTCTAGGCATTCTCAAGGACTTTGCTGGTTGATATTATTTGTACTTTACCAAATATGATTTCATTAAAAAGTCATGGTTCCTTTAAATACTTAAAATTTGTAATACTATATTATGTAACAGCTTAATTAAAATTTCTGTAAAAGTCATGGTTTTCCTTTTTCTCAATATAGGTATATTATGATACTATTCATAATTATCATAGGTTTCCAAATAAAAAGGCCTTGGAAGGCTCATAAGCCATATAGAGAAAGTGAACAAGTAAGAGAAAGAATGAAGAAGCATTAAGGTATTTTGTTTAGCTAACATGAAAAGAAAGAAAAGAATTAAGGTAATTTATACACATAAAAGAGAGAGCATTAAGTATCATTAAGTTAGTTCTGAAACAGAGGATAAGAGATTCCTTTTACACTTGATGTGCCAGGCACTGAGATGAATCAAGTACTGAGAAAGATTCGGTGAGGCTGACCAGAAAGGCTGTCTAGAGGCAGCCCAACTAACGACAATGTGACTAGGACATAGTCAAGAGATGGGAGAAAGGCTTATAGTGGGCCACTATCAAGATGTTTTGAATATGAAAGTGATAAATAAGTGCTTTGCTTTCAACCTTTGTAAGTCCCTAAAAATATACATATATATGTATATATATATGTATATCATCATATATATATACATACATCATATGATGTAACCTTAATTATAATGACTTTTCTTACCTGGATTTCATTTCCAGAACTGCAGTTATTTCTTGTTGGGAAGCCTGTAGTTGGTATAAGAGCTTGACAATATAGTTAAAGTGTTCTGCATCAAATACCATCCCAGCTTCAACAAACTACAGAGGGAAAAAAAAAAAAAAAAAAGGAGTCAGGGGCGCCTGGGTGGCTCAGTGGGTTAAGCCTCTGCCTTCAACTCAGGTCATGATATCAAGGTCCTGGGATCGAGTCCCACATCAGGCTCTCTGCTAGGCAGGGAGCCTGCTTCCTCCTCTCTCTCTCTCTGCCTGCCTCTCTGCCTACTTGTGATCTCTCTCTGTCAAATAAATAAAATATTTTTTTTAAAAAAAGGAGTCATTCTTATACAAGTATGAGAGCTTGAAAATCAGTAATGTAACAACTATGAGAATGGTGAAAAAAAATGAAACAAAGAGTCAAGGAATTAAAAAATTTTCAAGGAATTAAAATTCACTTAAAAAATCCAAAGCATTGGGTGCCTGGGTGGCTCAGAGGGTTAAGCCTCTGCCTTTGGCTCGGATCCCAGAGTCCTGGGATCGAGCCCCTCATCGGGCTCTCTGCTCAGCAGGGAGCCTGCTTCCTCCTCTCTCTCTGCCTGCCTCTCTTCTTACTTGTAATCTCTGTCAAATAAATAAATAAAACCTTAAAAAAAAAACAACAACCCCAAAGCATATTTTCTTCCAATATTTGAGAACCACAGTAAGACACCCTACTTCAAGAATTTAAAGTGAACATGAAAATGTTTGAATTCAAAACCTGAATATTCTGTTTTCCAAGTTGTCTCAATTAATTTATCACCCCTACCTCCTGTTTGATACTCATTTTGTCTTTAGCTTATTAGCACTTGTGTTTATATTTCATCCCAGATTGTAAACTTCCTGAGAAGTATCAAACTGAGATTTTCTAAAACTACTAGTGGTGATCAGTAATTTCTAGTTCAAAAAATTTCTAGGCAGGTAATTCTGTTAAGTTTTGTAATGTGGACCTGGAGGTATTCACTGAAATATTTGTATATTCTGCTATAGTGGTTCTAATGCTGCTCCTCAAAAAATGGGAAGTTTTCTTGATATTAACCTGTTCTGAAATGGATGGCTGGGCAGTGCTAAATACCAGTAAGTATCCAAAAGCACAAATTTTAATATATCTTCAAAAAGCCATAAAAATTCTTTTATCTTTTTGTTTAATGCCAAATATAAAATCAATTCCCACAACCTCCATGTTTCTCCCTATATACCTTCTTTGTTTTGGTCATGGTTTTCTATTTATATATTGATCTTTGTATTTATTTTTGTTAATAAATGAACTCATAACTTTTGGATAAAAAGAGTTTTCTTTAATCATCTTTAAGGTGTAGATATGACCTCATAAATCAGAAAGAAGTCACCTGGAGTGCTTGGAATGACTTATCTAAGGGGAAGGCCTATCAGTCATTGGAATATGCTTATAAATCCTATTTCAAGAGAAAAAAATTTTCTGAAAATAGATTCTTTGGCATCAAGAATGTGAGTAAGAGGTAGTTTAAGAGTATAAGTGGAAATAATTACTTTTTTAGTTATTCACTATCAGAGAACAAAACAGATTAAAGTAAAGCATACCTTGCAAAATATATCAATTAAAGCAGGTACAGCATTCCTTAATTTCATAGTGGCCACGTGTTCAAATATTTTTAGTAATATTTTCAGAGCAGGCTGGATAAAACAAAAAATTTACACTCATTTTAATGTCTTCTACCTTAAATTTCTCAAATTCATTTATGCTGAAATACACAAGTGTATTCTAGGAAGTATACAATAAACACAGAAGTTTAACTGCTAAATCATACAAATAAGAAATATAACAGAGAAATCCACTTATAATATTAAAAAGAATATATTTTCAGTTTACTTACCAGCATTTTAACCATTATGCTGAGGTTCACTACCTGAAATACTTCTTTCAATAAACAATGTTTGAGTAAAGAATTTAGAAGGTCATTTAGCACTTGTAAATCAAAGTGTATACCCGGTGGAAATTTTCGGTAGTAATCCATAAATGTGTTTACTAAAAATAAAAACATGTAAAAGTCACTTGCTGATTTTAAGATATTTATCTTTCCTAAATGAGACAAATTTTCTATATTTAAAGGTTAAGCAGTATAAATTCATCTTCTTGAAAGGTATATTTCCATATCAGCAACATTTTATGAAAGTAAAGCAAAAGTTAAGAATAACATTTGAAATCAACCAAGGACAGCAGGCACTAGACAGAGAGCTAACTCATGTGCTAACTACCAAAAAAAGGTCCAAGTTTCCTCATACAATATGGTCTCAATAGGCACTTGAGGGAACCATACTCTCAGGGATTCTTCAGGCCCAACTTGGTCAGGGATGAGAAGCTGTATAATTTAGGGCTGGTTGTAGGCTATTCTCACACACACCTCTTCTTATTTTAACCTCACCAACATGTTGATCCTAGGGATGTTTTATATTCCAATCTATGACTGTGAACATTCTACTACAAAGTACACGGACTAATTTACTTTGAGAAAGTAATTTCTTAATGTCAGTTCAATTCCTTAATATATTTTCTATATAACACTTAAACCACTTCTAATTTTCCCCATTAATTTTAGTAAAATTATTTTAACTTTAAGGGATCAATCAGTGATTATTTTCCCCACTCCAAAATTTTGCAGGTCAAAATCTCTACACCTTATCTGAAATTGCCTTAAAAAATTACTTTGGGTTTTATTTTTGTGTAATTATTCCTGCCCAAAATACTTATTACTATCTGGATACGTGGTGCTGCGTGGGAATCAAGAGCTAGTGATAAAGTTCAATAGTATAATAAGAAAAATTAGAGACCTACAAAAAGATGGCAGAGGACTGGGGGAGCCTATTTCAACCGGTCCCCTGAACTGAGCTGGATCTCTACCAGACCATCCTGAACACCCACGAAATCAGCCTGAGTTGTTAGAAGATATATCTGGATTTCTACAAACAGAGTATTTCCAGGGGTTGGTCTCTAGGTATGAAGCAGGGAGCTGTGATTCTTTGGGTAGATATCTGAAGATAAACAGAAGGGGGTGGGAGCCTCCAGGATCCTGCACCACTGGAGTGCAAAAGCACTCAGGCTGGCAACTGGGTACAGACTCACAGACCAATAGCCATGGGGAAAGGACCTTAAGGCAACCTCTCAGACAGAAACCTGGAGCTGTGAGGGCACACAGGCAAATCAGGGATGGCTTGCGATTTTGGAAGCACAAAGGGCAGAGACATACCCAGACCAGTAAGCAAGGGCTGGGAGTGCTGCTGTGGGGCGCACAACCTAGGACACTGCAGCGTTTAGCAGCACAGACAGAAAAGGAGAGAGTGTGGCCAGGAGGGTTCCCTGAAGAGCAGACTGCGATCTAGCTCTTCTGAGACAGATGGTCACTTCTGCTCTCTCAGAAGAGACAAAGAAAACTGCCAGGGAAAGCCTCTAGAGAACAAAAGCCCCCAAAAAACAGTTTTCACTGAGCCCCTCCCTGCCACAGGAGACAAGACAACTCTGCCCAAACAGGGTTTTCTGAGTAACAGTGCGGCAGGCCCCTTCCCCAGAAGACAGGGTGGAAGAACAAGAGGCCGACAACCCTAAGGTCTCTATAAAATGGGTATATCTTGCTTGGGTTGTGGTCAATAATTTGGACTCTGTATATTCCTTCAACCACCTCTCAACAGAATGACTAGGAGGAGGAACCCCCAAAAAGGGAAAGATTCAGAGACTGTGGCCTCTGCCACAGAACTAATGGATATGTATATAACCAAGATGTCAGAAATTGACTTCAGAGTAGCAAATATAAAGATGATATCTAGGCTTAAGAAAAATATTAATGACAATGTAGAATCTCTAAGGGCAGAAATGAGATCCAATCAGGCTAAATGTAAAAATACAGTGAATGAAATGCAGTCTAAACTGGATATTCTGACAGGGTAAACGAGGCAGAAGAATCAACTAGTGAGATAGAGGATAAAATGACAGAAAAGAAGGAAATCAAGGTGACATATGAAAATCAAACTAAAATCCAAGGAATCAAATAGAGAGATTAGTGACTCAATGAAATGTTCCAATATCAGAATTATTGTTAATCCTGAGGGGGTGCAGATAGAGAGAGGTCTAGAAGATATATTTGAGCAAATTGTAGATGAAAATTTCCCTAAACTGGGGAAGGAAATAAACATTCATGTCCAAGAGGCAGAAAGGACCCCTGCAAAAAATCAATGAGAACAGACCAACACCATGACATATAATACTACAATTTGAAAATCTTAGATCCAAGGAAACAATCTTGAAAGCAGTGAGGGGGAAGAGATTTCTTATGTACAGAGGAAGGAACATCAGAATAATGTCAGACCTGTCCACAGAGACCTTGCCAGAAAGGGCTGGCAAGACGTATTCAGGGTACTAAATGAGAATAAAATGCAGCCAAAGATACTTTATCCAGCAAGGCTATCATTCAGAATGGATGGAGACAAGGAGCTTCCAAGACCAGCAGAAACTGAAAGAATATGTGACCACAAGACCAGCCCTCCAAGAAATATTAAGGGGGGGCTTCTATAAAAGAAGAAAGAACCCAAGAGTGATATAGATCAGAAATTTACAGAGAGGGGCGCCTGGGTGGCTCAGTGGTTTAAACCTCTGCCTTCGGCTCAGGTCATGATCTCAGGGTCCTGGGATCGAGTCCCACATCGGGCTTTCTGCTCAGTGGGGAGCCTGCTTCCCCCCGCCCATCTCTCTCTGCCTGCCTCTCTGCCTACTTGTGGTCTCTGTCAAAAAAATAAATAAAATCTTTAAAAAAAAAATTTACAGAGACACTCTGTAGAATCAAGTACTTCACAGGAACATAATGAAAATAAAATTGTATCTTCAATAATCACTCTCAAAATGAATGGCCTATGGGCTCCCATGAAAAGGCTCAGGGTTGCAGATTGGATAAAAAGACATGATCCACCCACATGCTGTTTACAAGAGATGCATTTTTAACCTAAACATATATCCACACTCAAAGTGAAGGGATGGAGAATCATTTTTCATGCCAACGGACCTCAAAAGAAAGCTGGAATAGCAATTCTTGTATCAGACAAATTACATTTTAAGCTAAAGGCTGCAGTTAGAGATACAGAAGGACAGTATATTATGCTAAAAGAGTCTGTCCAACAAGAGACTCTAACAACTGTAAATATTTATGCCCCCAACATGGGAGCAGCCAACTACATATGCCAACTATTAACTAAAATAAAGAGAAATATTGATAATAATACAGTAATAGTAGGAGACCTCAACACTCCACTCTCAGCGATAGATCATCTAAGCAAAAGATCAATCAAGAAATAAAATCTTTGGAGGGAGGGGCAAGATGGCGGAGGAGTAGGAGATACTATTTCAACCAGTCCCCTGAAGTGAGCTATATAACTACCAGAGCACTCCAAACACCCATGAAAACAGCCTGAGATGTAAGATATACTCTTCTGGATCTCGACGGGAGCAGAGAATCATTAGTGGAGAGGTACAGAAGAGTTGGAAGTGCATAGACTGATATCAGAGGATACAAAGAAGGGGGAGGGAGTCACCAGAACCAACCCAATGGAAAGTAATGCACCAATGAGAAAGTGCCCTGCGCTTGGTGACCAGCATTAGCTTGGAGATCGCTGGCTGTGAGATGGAAAGGGATTAATAACAGCACTCAAACAGAACAAAGGGACTTAAGGAACAATTGATGGGACTGGGCAGTGGCAGGCATGGCAGCCCACCATCCCAAGAGGGCCACAGCCAGCACTCATCCACACATAGGAAAACACGGCATGGGCTCCAGTTGGCAGTCCCTGGGTCTGCCGCCACCACAGCTGCCTCTGCTGCCTCCACTGCCATGGGAGCAGAGCGTACCCAGCGTGGCCGTGGGCTCCAGTCAGTGATCCCAGGAATGGCAGCCACCAGCACCAAGCTCACCCAGACCAATATCACTCTCAGTTTTGGTGGCACAGGGGTACAGAGACAAGCGGGTGCCTTGGGTGACCACTGAGATGGTGGCAGTGGTGTACACTGCTGTGGGAGGTTGCAGTGTTCAACTGAGTTTGCAGAGGCGGGGTCGATGTGATCTGGACCATTCAGAGAGGAGCAGACTGTGGCTCCTCTCTGAGGCAGAGGTCTGGGTGCAGAGAGTTTCTTTGCTCTGACCTTTTGAAAAGGAACAAAAAAATCGCCAAAGAACAAAACCTCCAGAGAACAAAACCCTGAAAAACTGGTTTCCACCAAGCCCAGTCCCTTTGTAGGGGGCAGGGCAACACGACTCAAACAGGACTGACTGAGAAACAACACAGCAGGCCCCGCCTCCAGAAGACAAGCAGAAAGAACAAAAGGACAATAACCATAGGGTAACCATAAAACTGTAAAACCCCAACATCAGGGGGAAACCATATATTAAGCTCCTGGTATTGCACCACAGCCTGTATATTTTGTAGTTACAACTTTTTTTCCCTTTAAATTCATTCTCATAATTCTTATTTTTTTTTTTACCTACTTACCACTTCAGCTAGATGTTTAATACAACATAATACTTAGTAACTTTTTTTTTTTAAGATTTTATTTATTTATTTGACAGAGATCACAAGTAGGCAGAGAGGCAGGCAGAGAGGAAGGGGGGAAAGCAGGCTCCCTGCTGAGCAGAGAGCCCAATGTGGGGCTCGATCCCAGGACCCTGAGATAATGACCCGAGCCAAAGGCAGAGGCTTAACCCACTGAGCCACCCAGGTGCCCCTACTTAGTAACTTTTTAATTTGAACTTTTTCGAAACATATACTTTAAAAAAAAAAAAAAAAAAAAAAAAAAATATATATATATATATATATATATATATACACACACATAGATATAAGCTTCAAGTTAGTCCTTTTTCACTATTCAATACTACCCCTATATATATATACACCAGTTTTAATTTCCCTGTATCTCTGGAAAGTTGAGTCCTTTAAAAAGGTATCAAGATATACCCAGGAAGAACTGAAATACCCTTCATCACCCACATTGAGGGATTATAACTACATTCCCATCTTATTCTTTTGTCAGTGTTTCTGTGTGTTTTTCCTTTTGTACTTTATGAATCTTATTCTTGGGGTTCACTTCGGCTGGTTTTTTTTTTTTCCTCTTTTTCTTTTGTTGGTCTTTTTCTCTGTTCATTTTTGGTTTTGTACTTTATAAATCTTACTCTTGGGGCTCATTTAAGCTGTTTCCCCCCCCCCCTCTCTTTTTTCTTTCTTTTTGGTGGTGACTCCAATTGCACCAAAACTTTCCAGGGTGCACCTGACCTGGATCGTGGTTGATATTTTCAGCTATACATCCCCTCAACCACCTCTCACCAGAATAACTAGGAGAAGGAACACTCAACAGAGGAAAAATTCAGACTGTGACCTCTGCCACAGAACTACTGGATATGGACATAAACAATATGTCAGAAATAGAATGCAGGTAACAGTTATCCAGACAATGGCTAGGTTGGAGAAGACCATTAGTGGCAACCTAGAATCTCTAAGGGCAGAAGTGAGCACTGATCTGACAGAACTTAAAAATGCTATCAATGAGATCCAATCTAATCCAAATACTCTAACAGCTAGGGTAAATGAGACAGAAGATCAAATTAGTGATCTAAAAGACAAACTAACAGAGAGAAGGATCAGGAGGAGGCCGGGAACAAACAGCTTAGAAGCCATGAAAACAAAATTAGAGAAATAAATGATGCCATGAAAGGCTCTAATGTCAGAATTATTGGGATCCCTGACGGGGTGGAAAGAGAGAGAGGACTAGAAGATATAGTTGAACAAATCCTAGATGAGAACTGCCCTAATCTGCGGAATGGAACAAGTGGTCATGTCCTAGAGGCAGAAAGGACACCTCCCAAGATCAGTGAGGGTAGAAAGACCTCCAGATGCGGAATTGTGAAATTCTCAACTCCTAAATTCAGACAAAATGTCTTAAGGGCAGCTAAGGGGAAGAGATTCCTTACGTAAAGAGGGAGGAACATCAGAATAACATCAGACGTCTCCACAGAAACCTGGCATGCCAGGAAGGGCTGACAAAACATGTTCAGGGCGCTGAATGAGAAGAACATGCAGCCAAGAATACTTCACCTGGCAAGGCTTACATTCAGAATAGATGGAGAGATAAAGAACTTCCAAGACCAGCAAAGATTAAAAGATTCTGTGACTACCAAGCCAGCACTACAAGAAATATTAAGGCGGGGGGGGGTGGGGGGTTCTATAAAAGAAGAAAGAACCCAAGAGTGATATAGAACAGAAATTTACAGACAAGCTATAGGAACAAGGACTTCACAGGCAACATGATGACAATAAAAAGTATCTTTCAATAATCATTCTCAATGTTAAAGGCCTAAATGCTCCCATAAAATGGCACAGGGTAGCAGACTGGCTAAAAAGACAGGACACATCCATATGCTATCTACAAGAGATGAATTTTGAAACTAAAGATACATCCAGACTGAAAGTGAAGGGATGGAGAACCATCTTTCATGTCAACGGGACTCAAGAAAGCTGGGGTAGCAATTCTTATAAGAGACAAATTAGATTTTAAGCTAAAGACTTTAGTCAGAGATACAGAAGGACACTACATCATGCTTAAACGATCTATCCAACAAGAAGATCTAACAGCTACAAATATTTATGCCCCCAACATGGGAACAACCAACTACAGAAGCCAACTGATAATCAAAATAAAGAGACATATTGATAAGAATACGTTAATTATAGGGGATCTTAACACACCACTTTCAGCAACAGACAGATCATCTAAGCAGAAAATCAACAAAGAAACAAGAGCTTTGAATGACACACTGGACCAGATGGGCCTCACAGGTATAAACAGAACATTCCACTCTAAAACAACAGAAAATTAACTTTTCTCAAGGGCACATGGATCTTTCTCCAGAACAGACCACATACTGAGTCACAAATCAGGGCTCAACTGATACCAAAAGACTGAGATTATTCCTTGCATATTCTCAGACCACAATGTTTTGAAACTGGAACTTAATCACAAGAAAAAGTTTGGAAGGAATTCAAACACTTGGAAGCTAAAGAGCATCCTCCTCAAGAATGTTTGGATCAACCAGGAACTCAAAGAAGCACTTAAACAATTCGTGGAAACATATGAGAATGAAGACACATCGGTACAAAAACCTATGGGATACGGCAAAGGTGGTGCTAAGGGGGAAATACATAGCCATCCAAGCCTCACTCAAAAAAAAAAAAAAAAGAAAAATCCTGAATACACAAACTCTCTTTACACCTTAAAGAACTAGAAAATCAACAAGTTAAGCCAACCCCATGCACAAGCAGGGAAATAATCAAGATTAGAGCAGAGATCAATGAATTAGAAATGCAAGATACAGTAGAACACATCAACGAAAACAGAAGCTGATTCTTTGAAAGAATTAATAATATCCATAAGCCACTGGCCAGACTTATTCAAAAGAAAAGAGAAAGGACCTAAATTAATAAAATTATGAATGAAAGGGGAGAGATCATGATTAATACCAAGGAAATAGAAACAATCATCAGAAATTATCATCAACAGCTATATGCCAATAATATAAGCAACCTAGAAGAAATGGATTTATTCCTGGAAACCTATAAACTTCCAAGACTGGAACAGGAAGAAACTGACAACCTGAATAGACCAATATCTAGTAACGAGATTGAAGCAGTGATCAAAAACCTCCCAAGAAGGTTCCTCAAAAAGTTGAAAATAGAACTACCCTATGACCCAGCAATTGCACTATTTACCCTAAAGATACAAGCGTAGTGATCCGAAGGGGCACGTGCACCCAAATGTTTATAGCAGCAATGTCTACAATA